>VHKM01001019.1:0-90000 GCA_007210695.1 Neogobius melanostomus
ACAGATGAACAGAACGGACGTAACGAACCACCGGGAAACAGTTATCAAGCGGCTACTCTGGGAAACTCTGTATTTTGCTCAGTTTGTTTTTTAGCATTTAGCCTAAAACATCACAGATTATGAACAATCCAGATGTTTCAGCTGTTGGCATGAAATCAAAGCCTCGTTAGACGTCATCCATTAAATAGTTTATAATAAAAATGAACAAATAAAAGTGGCTTCTGATCGAAATGTTTTCTTGTTTTTCTGCTCATTGTGGGTCAGGCTAACATCATCTAATAATCTGTTTATTATGAAGAACTTCAGAGATGATATAAATGCTGTGAAATTGACGCTCAGAGTCGGCCCTGGCTTCACCGTCCCAGACCAAAGCTCTATTACAGGTGAAGCTTTAATCATAAGTGCATTTAGAGGAACAGGCTCATAAACTTCCACAGTTAATGCTCCATAATTATAATAATTCAATGACGCCAATATGGCGACGTCGTAACTCAGGGTCTGTGTCGTCATCAATAGCAGACGAGAGAATGACTTATCAAACAAACTAAAGCGGCGGACTGAGAGAGAGGAGCTTCTGAAACAGGAGACGGTCAGAACATCAGGGAGAAACTTCAGCTAAACTCGTGCTGGGAAAGTGAACCTGTGGTTATTAATGTTTAAAACAGTAAAGTCAGGAGCCTTTTCTCTCTCAGCCACATCATCAGATTAATTCATCTTTATTAAGGACTCATGTGAGAACACATGATCCAGAGTTACATTAAACACAGAACATGGACATGTATAAAGACAGTAAAGTGTTATATTGTATGAAAACACGAGATGCTGCTTGTATCACTGTATCCGGAATGTAAATTCATTTTGAATATGGGGTATAGGCACTTATAAGCTTTCTTGCTTCGGTCTACTCCTTTTGAGTTTGTGTTACTTTATTTATTGTCTGCACGGCAACAAGGTTAATGTAAATAATGTAAGTAATCACTCAAATAAATCCATTCAATCAATCAAACAATCAATCAATCAAACAGTAATTACAGCAACATTGACAATAAACACATAATCATCTCTTATGAAACGACCTGAGCCAATCATTCCACATTATTGATCTGACTCAGACTCACCAGGGTCTGTTTAAGGGCATTTACACATTCACTTATGTATTTACTCACTTAAGTATTTATTCACTTATGTATTTATTGATCGACAGGGTCATGAACACAGAACAAAACACGTGTGTAGCTGATGCTTCGATACCGCTCGTGCTCATTGGTTCGTTTTTACATTAAAATGACATTTGTACATTTTCTTTCTAACCAGACGAACAGACACAAACCCGACTCCTGAAAGATCGTTCACTGATGAACCAAAATGAGACTCATCACAGAAACACTGTCTGAGTCTGACAGCTCATATTTAGCTCAGCAGATGTTTTGGAAACGTTTGGGTCAAATAGATAATGTAGAGTCTATTGAAGGAATATTATAACGTAAATCATAACTGACTTCATAAAGAGGCTTCGTCTGTTGCCCCGGGTTACACGATGAGCGTCTGTCCAGCTGCTCCTTTGGGGAAACGATTTGGATCTAGACTCTGGATCCTTGTTTTGTACAGTTGTTTTTTTTTCATATTTGTGTTTAAAGTTGGATGTTTCCATGTAGATCATTTCTCCTGCACGTCTGGTTCCAAACATGCTTTCAAGGTCGTTCTGGAGGACCCTTTATTAGAACTCACTTGACTTTGATGTTTGGATCCTCAATCAGCTACAAAACCAAGACGCCACATTTGTTGTAAACCGGTGTTTTTAGTTTGACCCAAATCTGAAGAAAAGGAAAAGCCAGATTTACTGAACTCTCTCCCCTCCCTCAGTCAGGCCCAGCTGCAGAACCAGGGTGACTGAGCTGGGTGTCCGTCCTAAAAACATCCACATGCTCTTTTGTTGCGTTTTCATCGTCTCTCTCTCGGCTCATTTCTGTTGTTATCTGACTCTTTGTTTAAGAAGCTTTTAGATTTGGGTAAAGCTGTAGAAACTGTGCTCGGTTACACACTGTGCCTTTAAATGCTTTATGTCTCAGTCAATATGACGTTTACATTTATCATTTCATCATCACAGGCAGATATGGTGATAATAAGTCATGATTGTTTTCAGATATATATTGATATTGTGGTTTGGTTTGAAAGAAGCTGATCCTGAAGCTTCAGTGTGGTTAGAGGAGTGTGAGCAGACGACATGTGAGCGCCTCGTCCTCGATGAGGCGCTGACGCTCCGAGGTGTGAGGGAAGTGACAAACACAGGCTTTAGAGGAGGAACACGAGGAGGAACACAAGGAGGAACACAGGCTTTAGAGGAGGAACAGGAGGAGAAACAAACACAGACAGAGGAGGAACACGAGGAGGAACAGGAGTTTTCATTTCATTCATAATCTTTGTTCCCCTTGTTCTGTGTCTGTAAATGATCCCTGACTCACTGATCTGTGTTTACATTTATATAAACAAGAAACCACAGTCTTATTTAAAACAGAATAAATCAACCCCAAATTCATCTTATTTATAAAAAAACTATTACTATTACTAAAAGTAATATATGTGTCCCCTCCTGGAGCCTCCACCTTAACATGGTGGAGGGTTTGACCTGAATGATCCTGGAGCTCTGTTGTCGGGGGCTTCGTGCCCCTGGTAGGGTCTCCCAGGGCAAACAGGTCCTAGGTGACGGGTCAGACAAAGAGCGGTTCAAAAGCCCCTTATGAGAGACCAACAGGCCCGGTTAGAACCATGAGGCCGTCCTTCTGTGGACCCACCACCTGCAGGGGGCGCTATAGAGGCTGGTGCAGCTCCAACAGCTGCCCCCACGACCCGGCAACGGACAAGTGGAAGAAAATGGATGGATGGATGGATAGAAGGATAGAAGGATGGATGGATAGAAGGATAGAAGGATGGATAGAAAGATGGATGGATAGAAGGATGGATGGATCGATACTTTCGTCATCAAAAGTATTGATATTGGAATAAAAGGTATTGTATCATCCCGCATAATATAGCAATATATCGGAAAATCAATACATTGTCTCACTCCTATAGTAAGTCGACACTGTTGGATTATTTTTGTCACATCAGACGTGGGGATTGTAAAGTTGTAAAGTTGTAAAGTCGTGTAAAGTCGTGAGACTCGTCTCCACCGTCCAATGGTTTAAAACCCGTCTGACTTTAAGACATTGTTTCCAAATGTCTTAACTGACTCGATCATTTCCAAAGACTCTTTTTAATAACGAGCTGTGTTATCACTTCCTGCACTCACATCTTATTTCAGGTTTTATCCAGGCAGAAGAAAGTCAGATTTAATGCTTTTTAATCCACAAATACTATATTTAATGCAACAAACCCTGAAAAAGAAACTGCTCTTATTTCATGTCTTAAGAGGAAAGAGAATGAGCCAAAAACAGCAGCTGGACATGTTTTATGTTGTATTGGTGTTTTCAATGAACTCATACAGTAAATGTTGAGCGATGTCATAATTACAATTTTCATCACTTTTCTGTTGTTTTTCTGTTGTTTTTTTTCCCGCTTTTTTGTCACATTTTCTTAATTCTTCGTCTCTTTTTCGTTGCAAATGTTCCAATAGATTTAGATTTAATGCCGGTTTGAATCTAATCGAATGCTTTTTAGTAGAAACCCTGTATGTACATTTTCCAAAGTCTTTATTCAATTCATCTTTTTTATTTGAGCATCTGCGTTCCACAAAGTTCTACATATATACAGAGTTTAGTACAGTAGACAAAGCCAGAGAGATACAGTCGTAGGTGAATGAGTAAATAATTAAATAAATAGCGTGGATATGATGCTCAAAAGGAGTAGGCAGAAGCTTAAGCTTGTTTGCACCCCCTTGTGTACTGAAGAATTTGATACATTCATTTACTAAGCATGATCAAGAAGATATGACATATAGTTATCTTGTCCAGTTCCAGTGACTATACAATCAGCAATATTAACATCACAATATTCTACTAATCCCAAGGCAAGGAAAGAAAACCTAACCTTACTAGTCACCAATCTTTTAATTTGATCATTTGTTCCTTGTTGTTATGAATTAAATGCTTTTAATGGACACAATATTATGGATTATGTTATTAACGACCGTATTATATGATTTCTTAATGATGTAAATTTATTTCATAATTTTTAACTAGTTTTTCTTTGCGCCGCAGAGTGTTAGAAATGTCCTGCGTTTCGTCTTTGAGTTGCTCTTCAGACTCTGGTTCTAATGGAGCAAAGTCTCCAGGGAAATCAAGGACGAGAAGTGGATCAAACATTCACGTTGTTCTTTTCCATTCCAGACTAGTTTGGTTTAACACAGATTTAGACTCAGCCTTTCACAGACTCGTCACAAAGCGCTTTACACTTTACATCCAGACTCTGGCTGTTTCCCAATGTCCAGGATCCGTCCTCCGTTTGTCCACTTCGTTGACGTCCTCGGTGGTGGCTCCTCCCAAACGGAGGCGTGGCCTCTCACCGGCCTCCGGAGCGGCTGCGTCATGTCACGTGTCAAATCATTTAATAAAATATCAATCTATGCTTAAAAAACTACTGTTTTATGAATAAAAGCTGTTTAAAAACTGGTTTTGGTTGGATGTCTGACTGTTTGAACAGTTTGGCCTGAATAAATAATAACTTTTCTGCAAAGATTTGTAAGAAATTCAATTAAAATATCAAATATATTTAGCAGGTCCAGTTTATCACTAATCGCCTTCAATCACAGACTTACGTTAACAACCATAGGCCTGATTTATCAATATATAGGCCTATTTATTAACTTTATATAAAACTCTTTTTTACATATTTACTTGCTTACAACACTTATACCAATGACATGAACGCCACATTTTCCACTGGGAAACTGGGAGATAATGTTTCTGCCCGAGACGAGAAAACCTTTGACCTTTCAACACTTTAGCGGATTGTTATGAAGCCGACTTTATGCTTTTATTTAGCTGCTCAGTTTTAATGTCTCTTTTTCCACTTTTCCACACAGTCAAACTTAATTTCTGTGTTTCTTGATGAAAGCAGCAGCTGCTCAGCGGTTTGTAGACGACTTTCTCAGGTGAATGTATGTGTAGCTTCAGTAGCTTCTGACCATCATGACCACAGCGCTTTGAGAAACGGCTGAGACGCCTGGGACGGATGGACTTGTTACTAAATGAATGTGTTTTTTATATGTTCTTGTATCTAAGGTGTTTGGAGACCTTTGTGTAGCTGAGACTGATGTGTGAGCTCGGGAGAGTTTCAGCCTCGAGGATCCTGTGTGTTAACTGTTTACCTCAGCAAACCTTAGGGTCATGTGTTTGTGAAGGCTCTCATTCATCCAGGGAGTCTCCATCATAGAAAAAGGTTTAAGTCATCGACTGGACTGGGTTTGGTAAAGTTGAGGACGTTTCGCTTCTAGTCACAGAAGCTTCTTCTGTCATGATTCGTCTTTTGTTCCCCTGTTTTTAGGCCCGAGCGCCATCAGGGCTGGCGAAGGGGCTCTTGTAATCGTATAGAGTGCGCGGAACGAAGCGGAGCTCACTCCCCCAAAGTGCGCGGAGCGCACAAAACGAGCGCGATGCTCTCGCCTCCTCTCAAATATGCACTAACGCACTCCTCTCGTCGTGCACGTTCCGTGCACGTGCACATGTATCAGAAAACGAACATTGTAATTGGACGGTGCGCGGAGCAAAGCGGAGCGCACTCCCCCAAAGTGCGAACAAAACGCACAAAACGAGCGTGAAGCGCTCCCCTCCTCTCAAACACTCACTAACACACTCCTCTTGTCGTGCATGTCCTGTGCACATACATATATAATGCAAAAAATCAACATTGTAATTGTACAGAGCCCATAAAAGTCAATGGGCGACTGAGAGCCCTGGGTCACTGACGGGCATTTCGTGCCCGTCAGTGACCCAGGACCTCTACCATGAGGTAGGAATGCGCGAGCGCTTTCCGAAATATATAGTTTATGGTACCCGCATAAGCGGGAACATTGTTTTCGTATGGGAATATTTTCTTTCTTTCTTTCTTTCTTTCTTTCTTTCGCACCGTCGCAATTTTCCCCCAGTGAACATCGACGAAAAGTCACAGATTTTGGCCCAAAATTCAAACCCGATCCGACGCAACTTTTGACTATTTCCAAATTTTGAATTTCAAAATAGTGGCGCGATAGCGCCACCTCAGTTTTTTTTTAACATTGCGAGATACGCCAAAAATGAAGTTTGTCGTAGAATCATAAAAATCGGTACAGACGTGCATCATGACAAGTTGAGCAAAACATATTATTACGGCAACGCCGTCCACCATATTGGGTGTCGGCCATTTTGGATGAAAGCCCGCGAAGCGGGAATCCGCCTTTATTTTTCACTTTGTACAAAATCTATCTCCTCCTAGAGCGTTTATCGGAACGACCTAATTTTGGGTGGAAAATAATCTTGAGAAGTAGAACTTTAAAAGTTATTCAAATTACGTTTCTAAGTTTTACGTTTTTTATGCGGCGAAGCCGCAAACTGTGTGAAGTATTTTGAGATTTTTCGCAAACAAAAAATGGCTCCCATTCGCACATATGAAGCCCGATTTCGCTCATTTTGTTATCAGTTGTTTAAGTCTGAGTCCTAAACACTTTCATTTGGCAAAATTCAAATTGGGCGCGATAGCGCCCCCTATAGGAATTATATGGAGAGTACAATTTTAGTTTTACGAAAATTAAAATAATTGGCACAAAATTCTATTTGGTCGTTCCGATCAGAAAAGTCAATCACACACATGCCATATTTTTCATGGTGTTGCCGTAGCGATGACCAGAACGTCCCATTTTATTCTGATGGAAAAATGTTAAACTCCATAATTCAGCGAGAAGTGAGACCCAAAGGTTATCCAAAGTACTTGGATAACCTTTGTGGATGTTCTGCTGCGTATACCGTAATTTTAGATTGAGGGAGACAAAAGGGCGCGAAGCACCCCCTTGCTTTAGGCAGGGCGGTCGGCGAGGGCTGATAATCGCCGCTTGCGGCTATATTTGTATGTTGTCTTTGGTCTAGTCCTGTGTTTTATTTTGAAATGTCTGTTCTGTCCTTGTGAGTTTGCTTTACTTCCCTTGTGTTAATCTCCTGCCCTCCCCTGATGTGTTTCACCTGTGCCCCGTTTCCTTGTGTATTTATACCCCTGTGTTTCCCTTATCCTTTGTCGTGTCATTGTCTATGTCAGCCCGGTTTGTTTGAGTTTTTGTTATTGTGTTTGTCGTCATTCATTAAACATCACCAGTTTTGTTGCAGTCCTGCATTTTGGGTTTGTCTTGTTCCACCTCCAACCGTGACGTCTTCAGGTCATAAAAGACACGATTACCCAAACTGGAGGAGACGAACAAGGCTTCTCCCAGGAGGAGGAACCAGACTGCAGTATCACTCACCTCACAGGTCTTTGTTCTGCTGCTGAGTCACTGGGCCTAAACGACCCATTAGCCTTAACAGAGGAGGGAGGTTCACCTGCTCTCAATAGGCCGTGATAGAGCGGCCTCAAACCCCACCTCTACTGAGGCCGTGTTTCTGTTGTTTTACAAGGATGGCTTACAATAGGCCAGGATGAATGAATGTGTGTGTGTGTGAATGTATGGAGGTGATCAGAGGGACCGCAGATGTGTGCAGATGTGACAGCGCTTCTGTCAGTCTCCCCAGGGGAAACCTCTTTAGAGGTTACAGATGTTAACCTCAGAGGTGCATTTTAATCCTCGTTTTATTTTTGTCGCTATTTTGACATTTTTACCAAGAAGCTTTTAAGTTGTTAAGCCACACAGGACAAAATGTGCTCGGTGCAGGTTTTTTTTGTGATCACATTTTTATTGATTTGTGCATCTTTTCAGTTACAGATCATTTCCATATGCAGCACAACCATTTTTTTTTTTTTTTCACCCTTCGTGATAATGGGTCAGTTCTGCACAGTACTTTGCATGTACAATTTAAAGTGGAAAGAATAAAGGAAACAGCAACATAATATAAAAGAAAAGAGTAATAATAATACAAAATATGCAAAAAAAACAACAACAACACACACACACTCACACACATACGCACCCCAACCCCGTCCCACCCCTGCTGTCCAGGCATGATTAAAAGAGGGGCAAAAAATATATATATTATATATGTAGTAGTAGTAGTAGTAGTAGTAGTAGTAGTAGTAGTAGTAGTAGTAGTAGTAGTAGTAGTAGTAATTAACAACCCTGGTAGACAAGACACAAAACAGATATTTGCTGATTTCCTCCACCAATGACATCCACAGAAATAGCTTAATACATATAGTTATGTAACGTTTAGACAGGAAATATACTGTATTTGGGATACATATAATTATGTACTGTACATTCATGGTTGTTACATGGCAATCAGACATTTGCAGTCAAGTTTCATACAGCAGCTGTATTTTGTTTAACAGGTTTGACCAACATGAGATATTTGCACTTTTGGCACCGTGGATCCGAGCAGCTGAGAGCTCCAACTGAGCAATGTCTTTAAATGACGAGAGCCATTGCTTCACACTCAATGTTTGTCTAAGTTTCCATCGACATGCTATCATCTTTTTTGCAGCTGTAGAACCAGCTAGAATTTGGCGGCATTCATTAATATTTAATTTCAAACTGGAAGTGTCATTCAGTAAAAGTAACCTCTGTGTGTGGGGCAATTCTCTTTCCATTAGGTTTGATAGAGCACCAGCAACATTTTTCCAAAAACAATAAACCTCGGGGCACTGCCATACCATGTGAAGAAAGGTTCCAATGACCTTGTCTGAACAGAAGTCGCAATAGGATTGTCTTTGAGTTTCATCAGGTGCAATCTCCTAGGGTAGAGATAAGCCCTGTGAACAAACTTATAATGGATCATTTGGTGGTTTGGGTTTCTTGAAGACAGAAACACATTAGACCAAATACTTGGCCAATTCCACTCGGAGTGATCTTTTAGCTCTATCTTCCAGAGATGTTCAATAGGCAATTGTTTTTGAGAGGCTTTAGTGACAAGTATATAGAGATCTGAAACAAGGCAGCGTGAAGGCGATGGTTTCTAAGGTACATCCCCATGGGACGCCGTGGGCACGCATAGCTGTTCGTATTTGCAAATAAAAATAAAACGACGTTGCAGGTAATTTGTGACTTTCCTGTAAGTCTTTAAATTCTCTTAATCCATTTTGGTCTATTTTGTCTAGCGTGTGGACCCCTTGGCGTTCCCATGGGGTGAAGGAGACTGTTTTTTTACCTATAAGCAATGAATAATTATGAAAAATTGGAGATTGTAGGAAATATGTATTATTTATTTTCATGAATTGATTGACTTTATACCAAATAGAGATGAGGTGAGACATAATTGGACCACATTTGTTTTTACTGTCTTTAGCGGTATGTTAGAGTATTAAAAACATGACATGTCGTGAGGCTGAAGTAATTGTTCTTCGATTGGTTTCCATGATGTGAGTATATCTGGTTTCAATCAAAGGGAAAGCGAACGTAAGGCAAAACACCATGAATACCATTCGAAATGTGGGAGGTTAATGCCACCAGATGGTTTAAGCCGGTATAATGTTGAGGTTTTTATTTTTGCTTTTTTCCAGTTCCATAAGTAGGCTCCTATGATGGCCAGTATCCTTTTGGAGGTGCCAAAGGAAGCATAGAGTTGAGCAAGTTAATGCGAGGCAGTACATTCATTTTTATGATAGAAAGGCGAGATTGAAAGGATATTGGGAGTGAGCCTCTTTGGTCCTCATGGAGCTGACATTGCTGTAATATCACCCCCTTCTTTTCTAAAGCTCACTAAGATCCATGTGACAACGCTGGGCTGTGTGTCATATTTTAAACACAGTTTTTTTAGAAACCTTTTATTAGAAATAAAAAGCTGAAGCCTAAATCTATAGTTGACAGGAGGAGCTCTGTGGAGGCTTCGCAGGAGGAGATGTTCATCTCTTCTTATATTTATGATTAGGACACAAAAGTGGATCACGAGCCTCTTCCTGAAAACATTTGTTCAATATTTATCTTCTATAAAACCGTCTGAATCTGTGAAAAATACTGTTGTTGTGTCATAATTCCTGCTTTAGAAGTTTATTTAACATTTATTTGTCTCTGTCCGCAGTGCCTTTAGTTTAGACCCATGGAGCCTCTGGTAACTTTATTTATTTATTTATTTATTTATTTAAGTAGGGACAGTACATATTAATGAACATATAAAATATGTAAATATGTCAGATTTAGCCATAGGCTAATTTCCATCTGTTGTCCCTAGACAGGCTGATGTGAAACTTCACATTGAACATTTAACAATGACACACAACAAAGTCACAAGACAGTACAGGAACAGAACGACTGCAGGACAAGGAACAATGGGACCACAAGATACACATTCAAATATACTGTACAAAGAACATTAGGGATCTCAGGCAAATACAATGACAAAAGACTGGACAGGACAGAGGACAGGGAGGACAGGGAAGGGTGAGGCAGAAAATGGGAGCGAAGGCGGTTCACTTCCACAAACCCAGGGGAAGACTTAATTCATTAATTGCTACGGATTTATAAAAATCTAAAATTTCATTAAGTTTTTTTTTTTTCTCTTTAAAATACCTATCTAAAGTGCTGTGGTGCCCTAAGTACGTTTTACATAAAATGTTATCGATTATGTTGACAGGTTTGTGTTGATCTGAGCCATTCCTTTAAGTGACTTTTAAATGATTTGAAGCTGATTGCCTCCCTCACAGTGGTGGCAGTTTGTTCCACTGGACACTGCCTTTATAGGACAGGACATTTTGACCAAAAGAGGTTTTCCTCACAGGAACCTCACAGCTGGGTGTGTCTGACATTAGTTTACACCCATGGAGCCTCTGGTAACTGGGCGTGTCTGACATTAGTTTACACCCATGGAGCCTCTGGTAACTGGGCGTGTCTGACATTAGTTTACACCCATGGAGCCTCTGGTAACTGGGCGTGTCTGACATTAGTTTAGACCCATGGAGCCTCTGGTAACTGGGCGTGTCTGACTGTCCTCTCTCTCTCCGCAGTGCCTTTCCGTGAAGCGCCCGCGTACTCGAAGCGCCGCCGCGGCCCGCTGCCCGCCGTGGGGGCGTGTCTCCGGCCTCTCTCTCCGCCCCCGCGTGCTGCTTCGCTCCAACAGCGACACCAACCTCTCCTGTGCCCCGCCCTCGCCGCTCTCGCCCTCGCCGCTGTCGCCCCGCGGGCACCGCCCCTCATGCCCAGCCCCAATGGGAACGTGGTGGTGCGGACCATGGGGCGGGGCTCGCGCAGCCGCTCGCCGTCCCTCAGCCGGCTGGGGGAGAGCGGCGGGCGCAGCGCCAGCCCAGGTAAGACCTCAGGCGGGTTCTGATGCTTCAGGCTGAAACTGGAAACATGATCTTAAAGAAACATCAGTGTGAAGCTGAAACTCGGAACTTTAGAAGATCGTGAACAAGCTTTAAATGGTCTCAGTGGTTCAGTAGAATTCACCATTATAGTTTCAGTAGATCATGGGTTCAGTAGAATTCACCATCATAGGTTCAGTACAATTCTCCATCATGGGTTCAGACTGCTGACCTGACAGTTGTGCAGAAAACCATCACTGACTAAAGAAGTTGGATGTTCTCAAAGTGCTGGATCAAAGCTCATTCAGAGAAAGTGAAGTGGAAGGAAAAGGTGCAGAAGCCTCAGGGATGAGCGCAGTCTGGAGAGGACTGTCAGGAAAAGGACATTTAAAAGTGTGGGGGACCTTCACAAGGAGTGGACTGAGGCTGGAGTCAGAGCATCAAGAGCCTCCACACACAGACCTGGACATGGGCTTCAGATGTTCCTCTGAAGCATCCTGGTCTTCCATAACACCTCAGCAGAGCCACAGGCTGAGAGCATCCATGCCACACAACCACATTAAAGCTGTCATTCAAGGAAAAGGACTAAGGACAGATGCAGGATTAGAGTTTTCTCTGTTTAAAATCTTTATTTATTGATTTCATGTAATATTCTAATCTAAAGAGATTTTGAGCAGAAATCATCTAAATTAAAACAAACAAAGGCTTGACATTTGTCACTTTGCCTGTCATGAGTCTATATCATATATTAGTTTCACAATTTAAGTTGAATGACAGATATAAATGAACTTTTTCACGATATTCTAATTATCCGAGTTTCACCTTCATCAGTGTGAAGCTGGGTTATAGAACCTTTAACTGCTGGGTCTATAACCATCATCAGTGACATCATCAGTGACATCATCAGTGACATCAGCTGGAGGCAGGAAGTGATCAAGAGAAATAAGTTTAAACTAAAACTAGTGATTTTAAGTGTAAAACTACAACTGAAAAATGTGGTCCTGTTGTGGCTTAAGGAGCCAGAACAAGAGGAATGACATTTGAGACGATAAAATAAGGTTTATCTGATATTTCCAACAACAGTTAGACATTTGTTTACCGTTACTATGACAACAGCTACAATGGAAATAGGTTATGTTCATGTGACATCACAACATTCTAAAGAACTTATAGTTTAAAATTGAGGTGGAGGGCAACTGAAAATTCCATGGCCGTAACCATAGTAACGCTCAAAATGCAGATTTCTAGTCTTAAATCATTGATAATTTCTCTGTAATTCCTGAGGCCAATTCACATGAAACAAAAACGGTCACAAAGTTCAGAGTCATATCTTCCAGCTCATATGAACATGTGTCTAATTATTTCCTCACAAAGCCGTCCAAAAGTGGAGACGATATTCAAAAACATGTGCTTGATGTTGGCCAGTAGAAAGGACTTTCAACCATAAAATTCACATGTCAGGTTTGTGAATCCAATCACTGTCACATGATGATCAGAGAAAACATTTGGACATTTTCTTTTTGGAAATTTCTTTCAAAAACTGTTTCCTCCCATAGAGTTGTATTGGCACCTGCTCCGACTGAAATAGAATTCTATAACATGAACGCCACCTATAGATAGGAATCTAGCTTCCTGCCTCCAGCTAAGCCCGGAATGTTTCCAAACAATGAAAGTGTCTATACCCAGTAACATGAGGACAAATGTGTCATTTTATGTTTTCATATAAAATAAGGATTTATGGCTAAAAATGACCAAAGCAACAAAATCTAAATAATGAGCTAGGTTTAACCTCTAACCCTCTGCATTAACTGAGCACATTTAGACTTTAGACGACCAAAGAATAACAGTACAGTGAAAAAAGATCTGTTTAATTTTGTAGGTCTTAGCTTTCAAATGAGACGTCACTCGGGCCGATAGGCTGTGAGCTTCAGTCCAGAAGCTTTAGATTTGGGTAAAGCTGAACTGGAGACAGTGCGCTCAGTTAGAGGGATGAATGATCTGTCAAGATTTAAAATGTATCTTTTATATACCCCTTACAAATTATATGCTAGCCCGTATGTAAGGCTTAGATTTCTCCTTCAGACTTAGTGGAGCCACAAAGGTTAAAGGTCACTGAGCTCGAGGGGGCATCCTGATTAGATGGGCAGATGAGGCTGTTATCTGTGTTTAACATATAGTTGCTAGATGTTTACCTAAGCTAAAGAATGTGCTTTGATGTAGAGGGGGATGAGCATTTAAGGATATCAGGTTTCCCTTTGTATGCTGAAATGTATGTGAATGTGCATTGATAGGAGGAGCTAACAAGCAAAGAAATACACTTCCATCATGTCCGTATAATGAAGCCAGCGCCAACAGGCCGACGGCGTTACTGCAGGGGTTCACAATCCTTTTTGTTGGCTGGGACCCCAAAAATGGACAACTCGGGACTCCATTACATAAAAAACAGAATCATTTCATTTGTATGTAAACTCTTTATTTTGGATATCAGAAAGGATTTCACAGATAAGATGATTTACTCGGACAGTTTTTCTCTTCTCTGGAGACCCCCACCCAAGGCCTCGCGCCCCCCGCTTTGGGAACCGCTGAGCTAGTGTCATATCAAAGTGAATGTCCTGACTCACTGTAGCCTCACCAGTCAGTTTGTCTTCACGGTGCTCCTGTGTCTGAGGGGAAACTCTTATTGGTTACGTTCATGTTCTAGAATTCCATCTCAGTCGGAGCAGGAGCCGATACTGCTCTACGGGACAGTTTAGAGAGAAATGTCTAAATGTTTCCCTGATCATTATCTGACAGTGATCGGATTCACATTCTTCTTCTTCTCCTGACCATGTTCTCCTCAGGTTTCTGAATATCGTCTCCACTTTATGAGGAAATAATGAGTCCTTAGTTCATCTGAGCTGAAGAGACAACTTTGAACTTTGGGACAGTTTTTGTTTCATACGAATTATCTCAAACAAAGACTAGAAATCTGCATAAAGACAGTTACCATAGTTACCGACTTAGTTTAAACGTATAGGTTCTCTAGAAGGAGGTGACGCCAGACTATTGACACATCAGAATGAACCACTGGGAGCTCTTTGATAAATGAGAGCACAGAAGTACCTGATGCTTCATCAGAAGTCTGGTCTGTGCTTCTCTAATCAGAGGCTTCAGTGGGGCCTCCTTTGGGCTGAGGAATGAGCTGCTGTAGAACAGGTTGTGTCATTTGTAAATCATCTCATATACGCTGATGTTCTCTCTCCCAGCTGCTTTTAATAACTGTTAAATATATGTGTGGATTATGGAATTAAGTATGACTTATAGTTTAACGGACAGGACAGTGTTGTTTTAATCTGCCACAGGGACGAGGACCTGTGGAAAACCACTTCATCACAGATCAGGTCTATGGTGATGATGATGATGATGATGATGATGATGATGATGATGATGATGATGATGATGATGACGTCATTAATCATCAGTGCACTTTATGTTTAAGCAAATATTCTGGTCAGAAACTTCCACATGTGTTCAGACATTGTAAAAACCTTTAACAGCCGCACTGTGGAGCAGATTTAAAAAGTTTCAATAATGATGTATTTAGATCCAGTTCTGTTTCCTCTCATGAGGAACCTGAGGTTTATCCACCGTGTGATTGGATCACACAACTCTCTCATTTGCATAAAGTCCTGATGAAACCTGTGTCAGCGCCGGACGTTACAGTCGGCTCTGTGGAAGCTCTTTTATAATATACAGTGCCTTGCGAAAGTACTAATACACCTTGAACTTTTGCACATTTTGTCATGTTTACAACCCTAAACGTAAAGATTTTATTTTGAATGTTTTACTGAAAGTTCACACACAAGTAACAGACAACTGTGTAGTGAAAGCAAAATGATACATGATTTTGTTATTTTTCAAAAAATAGAAAGGTGAAAAGTGGGGCGTGCATAAGTATTCATACAGCATTTTCTGAGTGCATTAAATTGCCTTTATAACATTCCTAATGACTGCAGAATGTTCACACCTTGCCCTAACCATTAAATAGAGGCCACCTGTGTGTAATCTACTCTCAGTATAATTCCAGCTGTTCTGTGAGGGCCTCAGAGCTGGTCAGAGTGTATTGATCACTAAACAACATCATGAAGGCCAAGGAGCTCACCAGAGAGGTCAGGGATAAAGCTGTGGAGAAGTTTAAAGCAGCGTTAAGTTATACAAAGATTTACCAAGATTTGAACATCTCACGGAGCACTGTTCAATCCATAATTCGGAAATGGAAAGAGTATAGCACCACTGCGAACTTACCAAGACACGGCCGTCCACCTAAACTAACAGACCGAACAAGGAGAGCACTGGTCAGAAATGTAACCAAGTGCCTAAGATAACTCTGGAGGAGCTGCGACGTACTGCCGCTGAGCTGGAGGAATCTGTACATGGGACAACTATAAGTCTCTACACAAATCTGGCCTTCATGGACGAGTGGAAGAAGAAAGCCATTATTGAAAGGAGGCCATAAGAAATCCTGTTTGAAGTTTGCTAGAAGTCATATGGAGGACACAGCTACCATGTGGAAGAAGGTGCTTTGGTCAGATGAGACAAAAACTGAACTTTTTGCCCAAATGCAAAACGTTATGTATGGAGCAAACCTAACACTGCTCATCGTCCTGAGTGCACCATCCCCAGTGTCAAATATGGTGGGGGGAGCATCATGCTATGGGGCTGCTTTTCCTCAGACTGGGAAGATTGTAAGAATAGTTGGGAAGATGGATGGAGCCAAATACAGAGACATTTTAGAGGAAAACCTGCTGGAGTCAGCAAGAGAACGGAGGCTGGGGCGGAGATTCACCTTCCAGCAGGACAATGACCCTAAACACAAAGATAAATCTACAATGGAATGGTTTAAAAACAAACATATTAATGTGTTAGAATGGCCCAGTCAAAGTCCTGACCTAAATCCTATTGAAAATCTGTGGAAAGACCTGAAAACTGCTGTTCACAAACGCTCTCCTTCTAATTTGACAGAGCTTGAGTTGTTTTGTAAAGAGGAATGGGCTAAAATGTCAGTCTCTACATGTGCAAACCTTGTAGTCATACCCCAGAAGACTTGCTGCTGTTATTGCAGCAAAAGGAGGTTCCACAAAGTATTAAGTCATGCTGTATGAATACTTATGCACGCCCCACTTTTCACTTTTCTATTTTTTGTAAAATAACAGAATCATGTATCATTTTGCTTTCACTTCACAGTTGTCTGTTACTTGTGTGTGAACTTTCAGTAAAAAATTCAAAATAAAATCTTTATGTTTAGGGTTGTAAACATGACAAAATGTGCAAACGTTCAAGGTGTATTAGTACTTTCGAGAGGCACTGTATATATGTGTAGTTTTGTTTGTGTTTTGTGTCTTCATATGGACCTCGAGTAAAGATGATGATGATGATGATGATGAATGACACATCATTACTTTTCCATCTTTGAGCTATTATCAAAAGTCCAGAGCATGGAAACTTTCCAAATGTGTTTGAGTGGAGCCTGTAAAGTGTGGAGTAGTTTAATAACACAAATGGTTTTTACTCTGACAGAAACTGAGACGTTGAGGAGGAAATGTGTGTTTGTGTCAGAGACACTTCCAGGAGCCTCTGATGAATCTGTTAATGACGGAGAAACGATGTCACACCTCGACATACTGTACTAAAGGGCCTGGAACGCCGTCTGTGATTCCTCTCATGTTCTGCTGTTGGCTCTTCGTTGGTGCGTTGGTTGGCGTGTTGTTTGCCGTGTTCTTGCCGTGTTGTTGGCCATGTTGTTGCCGTGTTGTTGCCGTGTCGCTGATGTCTGACAGATGTCGTACCTCACCTCTCGTTCTCGCGTTTCCCCGTTATGGATCCTCCGTAAACGGCCGGGGAGCGAACAGAAACCAGGGCAGAGGAGCCTCCCGAGATCTGGAGCGCGGCTAAAAATAACTCTGAGTCCGGGACGACAGAGAGGAGAGAGAGAGAGAGAGAGAGAGAGAGAGGAGAGAGAGAGAGAGAGGAGAGAGAGAGAGGAGAGAGAGGAGAGAGAGAGAGGAGAGAGAGGAGAGAGAGAGAGGAGAGAGAGAGAGAGAGGAGAGAGAGAGAGGAGAGAGAGAGAGGAGAGAGAGAGGAGAGAGGGAGAGGAGGAGGGAGAGGAGGAGAGGAGAGAGAGGAGAGAGAGAGAGAGGAGAAGAGAGAGAGAGAGAGAGAGAGGAGAGAGAGGAGAGAGAGGAGAGAGAGAGAGAGAGAGAGGAGAGAGAGGAGAGAGAGAGGAGAGAGAGAGAGAGGAAGAGAGGAGAGAAGAGAGGAGAGAGAGGAGGAGAGAGAGAGAGAGAGAAGAGGGAGAGAGAGAGAGGGAGAGAGAGGAGAGAGAGAGAGGAGAGAGAGGAGAGAGAGAGAGGAGAGAGAGGAGAGAGAGAGAGAGAGGAGAGGAGAGAGAGGAGAGAGAGAGGAGGAGAGAGAGAGAGGAGAGAGAGAGGAGAGAGAGGAGAGAGAGGAGAGAGAGGAGAGAGAGAGAGGAGAGAGAGAGAGAGAGAGAGAGAGAGGAGAGAGAGGAGAGAGAGAGAGAGAGGAGAGAGAGGAGAGAGAGGAGAGAGAGGAAGAGAGGAGAGAGAGGAGAGAGAGGAGAGAGAGGAGAAAGAGAGGAGAGAGAGGAGAGAGAGAGAGGAGAGAGAGGAGAGAGAGAGAGAGAGGAGAGAGAGGAGAGAGAGAGAGGAGAGAGAGGAGAGAGAGGGAGAGAGAGGGAAGAGAGGAGAGAGAGGGAGAGAGGAGAGAGAGGAGGGAGAGAGAGGGGAGAGAGAGGGAGAGAGAGGAGAGGAGAGAGAGAGGAGAGAGAGAGGAGAGAGAAGAGGAGAGAGGGAGAGGAGAGAGAGGAAGAGGGAGAGGGAGAGAGAAGGAGAGAGAGAGGAGAGAGGAGAGAGGAGGAGAGAGAGGAGAGAGAGGAGGAGAGAGAGAGGAGAGAGAGGAGGAGAGAGAGAGAGAGGAGAGAGAGAGGGAGAAGAGAGAAGAGAGGAGAGAGAGAGGAGGAGGAGAGAGAGGAGAGAGAGAGGAGGAGAGAGAGGAGGAGAGAGAGGAGGAGAGAGGGAGAGAGAGGAGAGGAGAGAGAGAGGAGAGGAGAGGAGGAGAGAGAGAGGAGAGAGAGGAGAGGAGAGAGAGAGGAGAGAGAGAGGAGGAGACGACTGGACTGACTCATTTCGCAGTTAAAGCAGATCAATCAGTAACATCAACAGTCACTGATTGAATAATGCCTGGTTTGGTTTATTTATTATTACAGGACAGTTTCTGCTCGTTTCACCGCTTTCATAGTTTCATAGTTTCTGTAAGTTTTATCTCAAAACGTTCTGCATGTTGTGTCGTTACCTTTGGGAATTCTCCAAGGATTTTCCGCAATTGACCGGAATACCACCAATTTATCCCATTGACTTATAATGGGGCTCTCACATTTTCTGCAATTTGTGCAATTTGTTCATGTTCAGCTTCCTGTCCTTATTCAGGGAAACTCCGCTTCCTACAGTTTTCCTTTTTTCCCCCTACAGGACTGTGAATTCTACCCAGTCACTTTAACAGGACTTAAGCCATTTCAAACAGTTTAACCTGTCAGTGACATCATCAGTGACATCATCAGTGACATCAGCTGGAGGCAGGAAGTGATCAAGAGAAATAGTATTAAACTAAAACTAGCGATTATAAGTGTAAAACTACAACTGAAACATGTGGTCCTGTTGTGGCTTAAGAGGAATGACATTTGAGACGATAAAATAAGGTTTATCTGATATTTCCAACAACAGTTAGACATTTGTTTATCGTTACTATGACAACAGCTACAATGGAAATAGACAGGAATCGAGCTATTAACTCCAGCTAAGCCCGGAACGTTTTACAAACCATTAAAGGGTCTTTCGCTTCAGCCATTGCAGATGATTTAGTCGGGACATGTTAATGAAAACACATGGGTCTCATGCATGTAAACAAGCCACGCTGGATTATAGCCTCAGGTTCATGTGTTGTCCCACACTCGCACTCTCAAACACGCTCATTCATCCTGGCCTGTTGTACATGTTTTTAGTGGTAGGGCACACGGGGAGAACATGCAAACTCCACAGAAAGGCCCCGTCCAGGTGGGAATCGAACCTGAGACCTTCTCGCTGTGAAGCACGAGCTCTAACCGCTGTGCCACCGTCATATTGTGAACTGTTTTCAGCCTGGATTTGAACATGGTCAGAGTGAGGCCTGTCACATGTGTGTGAGACTTTAGCCTCCGCGTGTTTAGTCCTGACTCTGGGAACCACCGGGAGACCAATCACAGACCGGAACTGAATTAACCACGAGGAACATCATGTCCAGGATGTTCCGGCTTCATCTTCAGCGAGAGGAGCTTCTTCTTGTTTTGGTCTCGTTTCAAACGTTCATTGATTTCTCCGTTTCAAATCTGAACAGTTTCTTACACACAGTGGCACAGCGGTTAGAGCTCTCACTTCACAGCTGGAAGGTCCTGGGTTCGATTCCCACCTGGACGGGGCCTTTCTGTGGAGTTTGCATGTTCTCCCCGTGTCTGTGTAGGTTTACTCCGGTTTCCCCTACCACTAAAAACATGTACAATAGGCCAGGATGAATGAGAGTGTGTTTGAGAGTGCACATGGGGGACGACGGATGAAAATGAACCCAAGGCTACAATCCAGTGTGGCTCGTTTACATGCATGAGACCCATGTATGTTCATTAACATGCACTGTCCCTCCATGAACAGCATTGGAGGACGTACAGTAACCTCTTACCGCCCGTCTCTCAGGGCTCTGTCATGTTAATGAGGCTGAAACTCCGGTGTGAGTTAGGTCGTTAGGACTCAAAACTACAAAGATATTTACCTACAGGTGAGAGTAGCTGCTGATAGAGGGGAGGAGCCAAGCTGAACTCCGCCCTGTGCTCTTCATCTGAGCTGAACCTTAGTGTTGCTGACGAAGCCTTCTGGATGAAGAGGCGAAACATTCGACACTTCAACTACAGAGTACAGACGATGACTCAAGAACCTTCATTGTACATGTTTTGCAGTAGATGTTGTACATGTTTTACAGTAGATATTTGTGACAGTGAGGACAGTCGAGTGGAGCATATTGTGACAGGGCTGTTCCCTCGCTCTGCTGCCCCCCCCCTGCTGTTTATACTCGGGAAACAGCCACAACCCCCTCCCCTTACTCCCCCCCTCTCCCTCTCTCTCTCCCCCCTCTCTCTCTCGCTCTCTCCCCCCTTCTCTCTCTCCCCCCCTTCTCTCTCTCTTCCCCCTCTCTCTCTCTCTTCCCCCCCTCTCTCTCTCTCTCTCTCTCTCTCCCCTCTCTCTCTCCCCCTCTCTCTCTCTCTCCTCTTCTCTCTCTCTCCTCTCTCTCTCTCTCTCTCTCCTCTCTCTCTCCTCTCTCTCTCTCTCTCTCTCTCTCTCTCCCTCTCTCTCCTCTCTCTCTCTCTCTCTCCCCCCCTCTCTCTCTCTCTCTCCGCCTCGTCGTCATCCTCAGCGTCTCCCGGGGTAACCGTCTCCTCCTCCTCCGTGCTGTCAGGAAGCCGAGCATCACGTTTGTGTTTTGGGGCGTCAGAGGGCGGCCGAGTGACAGGAGCGAGAAATATTCATGATGTCGCCGCCGCCGCATAAGGGCCGCACTTAACCACTAGTCTCTTAAACATGTCTCTGTGATCGCAGCTGCAGCTTTCAGGAACTTTTATCACTTTTGGAAAGAAATGTCCAAATGTTCTTTATCTGGAAGTTCAGCATTTTGAGCGTCACGAAACATGGGGGAATTAGGGAAATATCTTGAAAAAAATCAGAAAATATAGGAAAAAAGACACACAAAAATGAGGAAGAAATGACTGGAAAATATAAGAAAAAATAGGAACAATTTTGGAAAAATTACCAAAAAAATAGGGAAAAGTCAGAAAAAAAAGGAAAAATTAGGAAAAATTGTTTAAAAAAATGTGGGAAACATTTTTAAATAAAGAAAAAAAATGTGGAGGAAAATTGTGAAAGAATTTGGTAAAATGAGAACAGATGTTTAAAAATGTTGAGGAAAATATATATTTTTTTAAATCTGGAAAACAATAAATGAAGTAAAAATGGAAAAATGCGAAAGAATGCAGTAAACAGTTGAAAAAAGACACAAAATAATGTGAAGAAAATGCGGAGAAAGATATAGAAAAAAATGTAGGCTTTTTATTTTGAAAGGAAAAATGTGAGCCTGTTTTACGATGGTGACGTCACGTGAACCGGCTCTCGTTCGTGGAGGAGTTTCCCGTTAACATGAATAAAACATCTGCAGCATCTGGTTTACAGCAGGGCCGACTCTGTGCTTTAGTGCCTGTTTCCATAAATGAACGTCATAAATGTCACAATAACAAACGGATAAACGTCCCCTGAATGAACTGAATAAGAAACACGTTAGGCTTCTATTATTCTGATCATCAAATATAAATCTGTCTTTGAGTCAAACCTTCAGAAGAGTGACCGTCATCAATCAATCAATCAATAAATGGTTTTGTATAGCCCAATATCACAACAGGAGTTTCCTCACAGCTGCACCGAACATTAAGGCAATAAAACAGAGCAGTAAATAAGCCAATGTAAAGTTCAGGTGAATCAAGCATCCAGGCAAACATAATGTCCAAATAAGCATCAGCAGTGGGTGGGCGTCCCCTGTCCTTAGACTCTCCAGCACGGCAAGGAAAAACTCAAAAACCCAGTGGGAGAAAAGAGAAACCTTGGGGAGAACCACAGAAGGAGAGATCCACTCCCATGGACGGACAGGCTATAGAGACCCAGGGCCGATGGAGTCCCTTCAGCAGACGGGCCAAGATCACAGACCGTCCAGTCCTTGTTGTCAACCCAGTAGGCAGGCTTCCTCCGTTCAGCCGGGTTCCTCCGCTCGATCTAGACAGGCTGTGGGTTAGAGCTTTAACTGACCTGATCATAAGCTCATTCAAAGAGGTACGTTTTGAGCCTAGTCTTAAATGTAGGGACTGTGTCTGCTTCTTTAACGTGAGCTGGGAGTTTATTGCATAAAACTGGAGCTTGGAGCTAAAGGCTCTTCCTCCTACAGTGATTTTGGAGACCCGAGGAATCACTAGTAGCCCTGAGTTTTGAGAGCGGAGTGCTCTGGTTGGCCGATATGGAACAATAGTGTCTTGGAGATAAAGCGGAGCCATACCCTTTATGGCTTTAAATGTGAGGAGCAGGATTTTTAATTTGATTCTAAACTCAACATGAAGCCAATGGAGAGACTTTAGCACAGGTGTAATGTGTTCTCTTCTTTTTGTACGTGTTAACAATCTTGCAGCTGCATTTTGAACAAACTGAAAACGTTTTAGGGAACTTTTAGGACACGCTGCTAGCAGGCAGTTACAGTAGTCCAGCCTTGATAAAACAAACGTTTTTCTGCATCACTCTTAGGGAGGATGTTTCGTATTTTTGCAATGTTGCGCAGGTGAAAGAACGCAATTTTCCAAGCCTGGTTTATAACACAGTCTTCACCGTGTTCCAAAGTGCGCTGTGACTGTTTGTTAGCCGGGCCACCATGTTAAAAAGAAACCTAGGGTTATTTTTATTTACTTCAATTAATGAAAAATAGTAATTTGTGTTTGGTTTCCTCATGGCTTGCTTATAGGCGAGTAGGCAATTTTTCCAAGATCTAAGAGATTGCTCAGTGCTAGAAATGCGCCATAACCGTTCTAATTTGCAAGTCTTTCGCTTAAGCGCGCGTGTTTCTGCCATAGACTGTACAAGTAATAGACAACTCTTCCTCACTCCTCCCCGTTTACCATAATGACCACGTTCGAGGGGGAAATCATGGCGGATTTACAGACTCCTCCTCCCCAGCTCTGACGAAGCTTGTTTCTAATAAGGGCATAAGGGCGGGATCTTCACTGTAGACTCCGCCCTTGTGTGTAGCTCGTGCAGCTCCAATGCTAACAGTCCGACCCTCATTAAGTAGGAGATTTCTAAAATGTCTCCTACGATAACCAGCCCGGTGCCTCTGATTGTGTCTAACCCAGCGTAATCACAGGAGGAATATCGAGCTGTAGACAGTTCCAAAACATTAGGCACCGGGCATTAAAGTTGCTTTTAACGTGTCTAAAGTGCAATGGATTTCAATGGGGGACTACCGGCTATATGGCGGTTCTACAGCAATGGTGGAGCAATGGCGGCCTCCAGTGTCGTCGTCGCAAAGCAGAGCAGCCAGCGGCCATTGGTTTCCGCGTTGTACCAGGGAGTGATGCACCTAGGCCGAACAACTTTCTGTTTCACTGGGGCCGCAACATCAAGGGCGGTTTTAGTGTGAGCATAACGCTGTCGACAAACTGATCACTTTCATTTAAATCACTAAGCGAGCTATTCTCTATAGACATAGTATTAAAGACTGGCTGGATCATTTCTTTAACTTTAACACAGCTTTTTCAAATAGTGTCCGTTTTAATTGAATTTTGTCCTGTGGATTAGTATAATCTTTGATTAGGAATTTGATTGTAATTAGAAAATGGTGAGAGTTGCGCGGGATTCTGAGGGAGAACGTTTAGGTCGCTAATAGGTTGCGTTCACGTTATAGAATTCTATTTCAGTTGGAGCAGGTGCCAATACAACTCTATGGGAGAGAAACAGTTTTTGAAAGAAATTTCCTAAAAGAAAATGTCCAAATGTTTTCTCTGATCATCATGTGACAGTGATTGGATTCACAAACCTGACATGTGAATTTTATGGCTGAAAGTCTTTTCTACTGGCCAACATCAAACACATGTTTTTGAATATCGTCTCTACTTTTGGACGCCTTTGTGAGGAAATAATTAGACATATGTTCATATGTGCTGGAAGATATGACTTTGTGACAGTTTTTGTTTCATGTGAATTGGCCTCAGGAATTACAGAGAAATTATCAATGATTTAAGACTAGAAATCTGCATTGTGAGCGTTACTATGGTTACGGCCATGGAATTTTCAGTTGCTCCACCTCAATTTTAAACTATAGACCCTTTAGAATGTTGTGATGTCACGTGAACGCAACCTATTTCAATCCCATATGTTAAAACCAGATACAGTAAAGGGTCGTCTTTCATTCGACTTTCATCGTCCTGATGCTTCAGACGTCAGGCCTTTCTCCTGCAGCGTCTGTTCCAAAACATCAGACATCAGGTTTACAGGCCGCACTTCTGCAGGGCATGTCCTGACGGTTCTGACGGTTTTCCCTTTTTCTCCAAAAACTCGTCCAAAAATAAGTGACATTTGCTTGAAATGAGGCTGAAATCTGACCTTGATTTGAAGGTCAGCATTTAGAACCAGAAAAAGAACATTATTGCACTGGAGAGACGGTTTAGGCCCCAAAAGATGAGACATTTGCGCTGAAGGGGGCGCTGTGTGAAACCTTAGATTTGGGTAAAGCCAAACTGGTGAAAATGAGGGGACGTACTTTCATTTGTTTTACTCATGCTTTATTGTAACTGTTTGTTTTCTGGGATAAGGTGACATGAATAACCCTGTGTATCTTTCTCACACGACAGGCGCCCCCTAGTGGTGCCAGAAGTTAAGACACCATGTCAAACTTAAGAAAGTGTGGAGTGAAATACTGAAAAAAAAACCTACAAATAATTAATAAATGAGGAAAAATTGCCCGGAAAATAGAAGAAAACATGTAAAAAAAAAAAAAAAAATTACGGAAATATTTTGGAAACAAAAAAATTGGAGGAAAAAATTGGAATAAAATAAGGAAAATGCAAAATAATGTAAGAAAAAGTTTTAAAACAAATGTGGTAAAAATTAGGAAAATTGTTTAAAAATAAATAAATACATATGAGGGAAAATTGGTGAACAAATAATAAGTTGGGAAGAAAATTAAAAAAAATGTTGAGGACAATATAGGGGAAAAAAGGAAAAAGAGTAAAATAAAATGGAAAAATGTAGAATGCAGTAAAAGTTGGTGGCGCAGTGGGTAGAGCGTGTCGTCTGGTGATCGCAAGGTCGTGGGTTTGAATCCCAGCTCCCACAAATGCACACTGTTGTCGTGTCCTTGGGCAAGACCCTTCACCCTCCTCACCTCCAGTGTCTGCCTGCACTGGTGAATGAATGAGAGTGAATGGGTGACTGGTTTCTTACTGTAAAGCGCTTTGGGCCTGATAAAAAGCGTCAAAATAGAGACGAATCGCGCCAGAGCAGCAACAATAACACAACAAAAAAGTGATGAGTCTCACTAGTGATGGGAGCCGAACCTTTGGGATCGGTTCATTAAAAAGAGCCGTTGAAAACACTGGCTCTTTTGAATGTTAAATGTGAATAACTCCAGCCAGAAAACTCCCGATATCTAAGACGCTGTCGATAACAATGACAAAGGGACTGATATTTAGGCTTTGAAACGTGTTTGTGAATCAGATCTAATAAAAAGAGGCGGACAGTAAACTTCACTCCACATTTAGGCGTCAGTTTACCACGGCACATCAAAGATAACTGGACTGGACCTCGTGGAAGATGGATGAGCTTCAGGATGTCCAGCTGACTGAGATCAGATCTGACCGATAAGAACGGACGCAACTTCCAGGATTTTGACAGCCAGGAGCATGAGAGGCTCCCCGTGGCGTCCTCCATGTGACCATGAGAGGCGTGAACAAAGGCAACAGACCAGTCATGGCTCACCTTTTCAGCACAGATGAGCTGACTGATAAGAGCTGATCCAGGCCCAAGACATTAACCTGGACAACCTAGTCTCCTGCGGATCCAGATATCGGCAGGACCTATTGTTGGACTGAATGAACTCACACGCCTGCATGACTGGTGGTTGGTAACACATCTCCTGCTTTGGAGGAGTTCAGTCCCACCAAAACCACTTTGGACATTGGCCAGTCAGGACCCCAGACCATGGAGGTGTCCTGCTCAAACTACAGATACCCATCGTTCCTGTACAAATAACTTATGTAGAACCGTTCACCTTACAGAGAAGTTCATTTTCTTTTAATCAGAAACAAAAATCCCATTCTCGTGGCAGATATTTCAATCAGAATGACTCAAATTAAGGTCAAATCTTGCAGTGATTTTTCCTCTTCAGGGATTTCTTTCTTTCTCCTCAGAGACAGTTTGACACAGCTGTGCTCCCGGAGTCTCACACACATGTGGAGCTCACGGACACGCAGAGAGATGCTTGGTGACAGCTGTCAATCAACCCCGCTCGTTACCACAGCAACCGCCTCCAGCTAAACACCCCTCCCCCTCCTCCCATTACCGTATACTTTACAAATGACAATTACTCACAATCACTCACTCACTCTGCTTCTTTCCTCTGTGTGATGCAGCTTAGCTTAGCGGCTCCCATTGGTTTACATGTATCAGTTAGCATTGGAAACTAAGCTGTTTTTAATCTTAAAACTCAAAGCCAACTGTACAGTCACATGTTTACGGTTTGTACTTGACTCATGGAGATATTTATAGGATGGGGGAGGGGCTGTTAGAGAAAAAGAGTTGAGGCAGGCACAGAGGGCGTGGTCTCGGGGGTGGTCTGGGGCGGGTCATGTCTTGTTTTGCAGTATGAGGCTCTTCGCAGAGACCTCGAGTGAGTCAGTGTTTTGCAATATGAGGCAGGGACATGAGTCCGTATCTGGTTTAGCTCCGTGGCCTTGAAGGGAAAGTGTTGATGGCGTAGGAGAGATCAAAGGTCCAGCTGCTTCAAAACTTCCTTCCAGGAGAACTAATTCTTCCAGTAATAGTTCATAAATGTATAATTAATTATCTTTTACTTGGTCTCAGCATGAGTTCAGTTCTCCAGAACAGTTCATCCATTTTTCTCCCAAAGATAGTCCACCTTTGTCCGTCTCCACAGCTGCCAGGTCGTACAACAGTTCATCGCTGTGCGTTACTTTCGGTGTAATTCCATAACTCGGTCACTCCCTGCTCCAAAGTGCTCGTTCATTTTAACCCACAGCAGCGTGGTACAAGCTGTCGAAATCCCATTTTTCTGATAAATCCAATAAGCAGGTGCCCTGTTATCGAGAGTTAAAATAAGTAAATATCTTTGATGTCTCCGACCGACAGGACCGTGAGGCAAACGACAATCCACTTACTCCACACAGCCATTGCAAACCGAGCTGTGAAATCCTCCTCCGAGGCTTCACTTGTGAAACAAACCTTATCAACTGCGCTGAGATTCCAGTTAGTCAATTCCATAGTTTAGTGGCTCAGGAGGACAGACAGCAGCAGGTCCAGGAGAAAGAAGAGTCAGACGAGACAATAACAGCGGCAGGAGCAGTCAGAAGACACGTCTGCACTCCACAGAGACAGGAAGTAAAGGACAGTTTTTACATTGTTTTGTATTTTGCACGTTATACACAAATGAAGTAACAGGGCCGAGTAATATTCATGATGTCGATGCGTATGAGAGCACGTTTCTTAAAGTGTTCAAACTCCAGGCAAAGGAAGGTTTTAACACGTTTGTGTGATTGTAGCTGCGCGTTTTCATCAACTTTCCCTGAGCTTTGTCTGGAAGATCAGCATTTTCACCATTACAAAATGTGGGAAAAATAGGAAGAAAATTAGAATAAAAAATAAAGAAAAGAGCATTAGGAATAATTGAGGGAAAAGGTGGCAAAACGTTGGTGAAAACAGAAAAAAATTAACCATTTGGAGTGAAATAAAACAAAAGAGAAACATTTGGGGACATTTGGGGAAAAAATGTGAGTGCAGTAAAAAGTTGGGAAAATGTGGTGATTGTGGAGCTGTATTTGCTGCATTTGCTGTTTCAGGTGTATTTGGTGTATTTGGTGTATTTGGTGTATTTGCTGTATTTGCTGTATTTGCTGTATTTGCTGTATTTGCTGTATTTGCTGCAGATGAAACAGTCAGAGTTCAGTTCCTGCTCGGAGCTCAGGGAGAACCTTCTGGAGCAGGTCAGACCTAGAGAACAGAGCGACCCACTTCATCTCTGCAGCTCAGAGCAGGAACAAAGTCATTCCCACTGACCTCAAATCCTCAGTTATTGACAAGACGAAGAGTCACAGGTTTTAATCTCGTATTTTCTTTACAGTCGACCGTTGTGTCCAGTCTGCTTTGACGTATCGACATATCGGTGCGATGCAGATCGTAGCATTATGCAGTCGTTTAATACATATGTAGAAGTACCACTCAGCAGGAGCAGTGGAGCGAAGTGTCCACCAGGGGGAGCTGCTTTCTCACAGTTAAACCTCTCCCTCTTTGTTTGTAAAAGAGAGGAGGCCGATGTACTGTCTACTTTAAAATCATAAAGAAATGTTGGAAGAAACGCACATTTACAACATACACGATAAGAAAGTATCTCATGTCCCTGTTCAATAAACTAATGTCGACATTATCTCCAGTGTCAAGAAATGTGGAAGTTAGGATTTTTTTTTTTTCCTTGGTTAAAAAAAATATTAATAATAAAAGTAACAAAATTGGGGAAATGTGTAAAAAGAAAATCCCAAATACATGGACCTGTTCATTTGTGTGGATATGGCTCTACGCTCTGCTGTGATCTGTCTGAAAGTCTGAATAACCTTCACCGTCTCGTCTGTTTCAGCCCGAGCGCTCGCGGTGACGGCGCCCGCAGGAAGCTCTACAGCGCCGTGCCCGGGCGCCATTTTGTGGTGGTGCGTCCGTACAGCGCTCAGAACGACGGGGAGATCAGCCTCTACAAGGGCGACAGAGTCAAAGGTGAAATCACACGACTACAGAACAACATCACAAAACACACAAAACACACGAGACACAGGAGCTGATGCAAACGATACTGATATGGCCGATATTCCATCTCTCAAATAGCCTCTACTTAAGGCGAGACACGGCAGGTGAAAGTATTGATTTTTCACGCAGTGGTCGAAGTGGAGATTGTATCTATTTCCCTCCTTACATCTTAGTTTTCATGTCAGAGAATAAAAAGCATGATGTTATTTATTATGTTTTGTTCCCCTGTGACCGGAGGTAACAGGAAGTAGCAGCTGCGTCGAAAGAGCGTCTTTCCCGCGGGTATTCATTCACAAATATTGACAGATTTTACATCCACGTGTCTGTGAAGGGTCCCCGTGATGACGCTATCACCCAAATATGGTATTTTTCCTCCTACAAGACGCCTGGTGCTGAAGAGCCAAAGAAGGTTCCACTCGCTACAAAACTTCAGGGCTTGTTTTCTCTGAATGAGAGAAGGCCCCACTCGGGCAGCGGTGAGCCCTTAGAGTCGCTCACACAGACTCCAAACTTTACAGGCTTGGACTTAACAAGATTTTGAAGGTTTTTTTCAGAGGTTTTTTTTGTTAATATCTAATTCCTAGCCTGATTTATTCAGCTTTGAACCCCAAAAAACAGGCGGAATTTGAGTTTTTACAGATTTTTTCACTTATAATTAGTTAATTGAAAAACTAAACAGTAAATCCAAAATCCCTCTGAAAAAATCTGAGTTACTAATATGTCAATAAAATGAAACCAAACATTTTAATCTGGCTCAATCCACTATTTTATTTTGTTGCCCAAAATATAGGCAATTTTGGCCATTTTCATGCACAACATGTCTATTTTTATATGAAACATAAAATGTCATATTTATATCAGTTATGTTCAGCCAAAGCCCCCCCTATTCACCTGCAGTGTCTCGCCTTAAAGCTCTTTTCAAAACTCAGTCTGGAAACAGTGACTCTGCTCCACTTCTTTGCCCCAGGAGTTTGAAATTCACATCACTTTCCCTTTAGCCGTTAGCATTAGCCTCAAACATCACCGATTCTGACCGATCCAGATGTTTCCAGCTGTTGTCCACGTTTAGGTTCTGCACTACAGTATATCTCATGTTTGTTCTGTAGTAATGGAACCACATTAGTAACTCATGTGGGAAAAACGCCGCATCGGACTCTTAAAAAGTGATGCTAAAGTTGTGAAATGTGTCGTCAACTCGTCCCTGAGAAGAATTGGGATGTTCAGAAAGTTCGGAAAGTGTTTAGAACAACTAACGTTACAATTGAGTTTAGGCTTGTTTCTAAAATAATAAAAGGAAAGATCAGGTATTGAGCCTTTACTGAATGTCCAGGCCTTTAGATCAGAATGGATCAATCAGATTCATTTACAACATGGCCGAAAGTGACAGAGACAGACTCAGTCAGATGATCCTTGGCCTCAGGAGGCGAAACATCGCGGTGAAAATCGGTCACAAGTACCTATTTTATATGTTTTATGTTGCAGATATGTTCTGTTTATCATTTCAGATCCATCAGAGACTTTCTGTTTTAGTTTAGGAATCTGATGTTTATTGTCTTTTATTGAGCTCCCTCTGAAGAGCCGACTAAACATGAATAACAGCGCCCCCTGCTGTCACAGTTTAGAAGCTTCACACACAGGTTTATAGACATTTTTAAACATACCTTTGATCAACCTTAGAAAAACCCACATCGACCTCTATTAGAGATATTAATATTTATTTCTATGATTGACACATTAACTATAATAATACATGAAGTCTGTGATTATTTTCTTTCACTCTTTTTTCAAACGATGAGCCGATTTTAAAAAATAAAGCAGAGCCTGAATCAGGTGGATGTGGACGTTCAGACCAGACGCTCTCGTTACATCATCGTTAAGTCTGAACAGGAAACGGAGACATGTGTTTGTGAAATAAAAAAATCACAAGTCAATTCAAACATATTCTCTTCCACTAAAGCGTCTGAATGGAACTGATTAGAACTGATCTTCCTGCTTTTGGAGAATCTCGGAAACACATTGAAGCGGCGTGAATTACAGCCGGTGATTTAGTTTGGATTTCACTGGAGTTTAGATTTAAAAGATTCATCACGGCTTTAATTACAGATAAAGAGGAGCTTTGATTCTACAGAATCAGCCTGGGTCTTGTTTTCGTGAAGGATCTGATAAATCGATGACATTTAAGCCACATTTGTGAGTCAAATCCACGACCTTTGAGTGACGTCATCTTCATACCAGGACGCCGTCGCTTTTCATTTGTTCATACAAGAACAGGCGATAGTTCAGACGGAGAATCCGACTGTGGTAACTACGGTAACGGGACTCGGCTTCTCTCTTAGCTGTTTTCCTACATTTTTGTTTCCAATTTTTTAATCCAAAATGTTTCCCTCATTTCTTCAACCTTTTTACCACATCCATTTTCCAAAGTCTTTCCATTTTTCCCACATGTTGTGTGGCTCTAAACGCTGAATATGGGACTTGGTTTATGACATCACTAACTTGAGTTTTTGTTTCGTGTGGATCGATCCACACTGAGCCGGGGTCATTTCAACAGCCGTCGGTCTCGCTGTAGTTACTCTGTAGTTTCAGTCTGACGCCCCTGTCTGTGTGTCTGTGTCAGTGCTGAGCATCGGCGAGGGCGGCTTCTGGGAGGGCAGCGCCCGGGGGCAGATGGGCTGGTTCCCGGCCGACTGCGTGGAGGAGGTCGCCGCCAAAGCCCTGGAGGAGCGCACGTGTGAGTAACTCCGCCCACCCACACTGTGACTCCGCCCACACTTGACTGTGCCCACACTGTGACTCCGCCCACACTTGACTGTGCCCACAACGTGACTCCGCTCACAACGTGACTCCGCCCACCCACACTATGACTCCGCCCACACTGTGGCTGATTCCAAAACCCTAATCCTTAACCAACTAATCCTTAACCTTCCATGGGCTCAGCTGTTAGATCTCTATGCAGCATTTGCCCAATTCCACCGTCCTCACCCAGGGGAAGGGGAAGTGACATCACCAACAGCTGTTCTTTTCTCTTAAATGTTATTGGCAGGCAAACAAAAGCGCATTTCGCCACCTACTGTAGTGCATATGCAACAACATAGTGTCCAAATAAAGACATTTAAGGAGAGCAAAAAATCCAAATGATCCTTCACATTTTCCTTTATTTTATCTCAACAGCTGTTTCATAAAGCTACAGTTTGCAAATTAGCCATGTGGCTAACTGCTTCATTTAGTCCATTTACTGAGGAGGCTCTTTAAAACCATGTGACTGAGCTGTGGTGACGACAACATGTATTTCCTCACTTTTATAAAGTTTGGCTTGTGCAGAATCTTTTATATTGTTTTTATTATTAATTGTGCACCAACAGTGGTGGTGCATGAAGAATCAGTCGAGGGTGGGGACGAGGGGGCGGACATGCAGCACGGTGGCTTATGGGATGGCACATGGCTCCTAATCGCCAGTGAGGTAGCATCAGAAATCCCTATGCTAAAGTGGCTATGATAGTTAGCATGGAGGCTCCTTTCCCTAACTCCTTCCTGACAGCCCAATTCGGACGCTTCTTATCATGGCGGACGCTGACGCACATCCGTTTGGTGTAAGACCTCTTACCAATTACGTGACTCCGCCCACACCGTGACTGCGCCCACACTATGACTCCGCCCACACTGTGCTGGGCCTCCCGTTTAACAGCAGCTCCTCATATCACACGTTTCTCATGACGACGATACGCTGCAGTATCACTCTGGATAAGCTGAACAGTAAAACATGCAGATCCAGATCAAGGAGACGCTAGGATTGAGACGTTTAGTTGGTTATACTTTATCATGTATTTTCACATGGGCCATAGCAGTCATTATCAAGTGAAATTTGATTCAGGGACTTCATCGGCCAAAAACTGAGGCAGAATCTGTGGTGGAATGACTGGGTAAACGGGGTTTGTCTAAGTGTGAGACCAAACACCTTGAACAGAATTATTTTAGGTGTGTTCCAAAATCATCATCACAGAGATCTGACCTCCCTCTGGAAGTGGGTCACTAAAAAGGGTCAGATCATAGACTTAAATCCTGTCCTATGTGCCATGCATTTTATTTACCTGTGATTCGAACTCATTTATCCTTCTGTGATCAGCTTCTAAAACTCAAACTGAGAGTTTGTGTTTTTATAAACTGTGAACTGTTGTGCAGTAAGGACAAGCACTATTTGCGACTCACGGCAACTTCCGGTGACTCGCGTGACTCACGAGCCATGAGTCGCGACTCGCCAGTCATGAATTGTGGCTCACGGTTCAAAGTCTTTGCTTTTTATTGGTATTTATGAATTATTTGTGACTCGCGACTCATGAGTCGTGGCTCACGGTTAAAAATACCACCAGTCTTTGCTTTTAGGGGTAATTATGAGTTATTAATGACACAGTATGGATCTGGATGAACAGTTTACACGTTATCAGTGCCTTACACACACTTTATCAGCTGTTATGGTTTGTATTGCTCTCCATGTATTGTTAACCAGTGACTCGCGTGACTCACGAGCTACGCGTGTGGCTCGTGGTTAAAAATACCACAATTCTTTGCTTTTAAGGAGTATTTATGAATTATTAATGACACAATATGGATCTCGAGGCACAGTTTACATGTTATCAGCTGTTATATGTCTGTAATGCTCTCCATGTATTGTTAACCAGTGACTCGCATGACTGACAGCATACGAGTCATGAGTCGCGACTCGTCAGCAGAGGGCGCTGTCTAATTTCATTTTGAATCCTACACTACTTGGACATCTCGCTGTTTTATCTAATAAATTAAATTCCACCAAAATATTGAGGTGAGGTATTGTTCCCTTTGAGAGTCTGTGTTTTAATCATTTTGTGAAAATTTGAAAGGTAGTAGTAGTATTAGTAGTCGTCGTATTATTATTATTAGTATTAGTATTAGTATTAGTAGTAGTTTTAGTAGTAGTACTAGAACTTAGTAGTATGTATAGTAGTAATAGTAGTGATAGTAATTGGTTTAGACACAAAAAAAATGTTAATATAAATTAATTTATGATTGATTGAGTCAGTTGGGTTATGCTGAAAATGCAGCCTACACTACAGATTTATGTGTGTAAACCAGTTACTATCACTACTACTACTATTAAGTACTAATAATACAATGCTTATTATAATCCATCCAGATTCAGTGAAAAAAACCTCCCAAATTGACCATGGGAAATGTGGCGAAATCATATTTTAAACTACTGCAGTGGGATTTATGTTTCTGTTTCAATGTCAAATACTATGGCCTTTTCAAATTTTCACAAAATGTTTAAAATACACAAAGGAAACAATACCTCACCTCAATATTTTGGTAGAATTGAAATTACTAGATAACACAAGCAGATGTCAATATAGTTTAGAATTCAAAATGAAATTAAACAACGCCCTCTGGTGACGAGTCGTGATTTATGACTCATGAGTCACGCGAGTCACTGGTTAAGATGTGTTTAATATGAGCCAGGCGGGCTCAGGTGCTGCAGACGCCTTTCTCTCGCAGGAGCATCAGGCCGTGTGTGTCTATTCGCATCCACCGCCCGCCTGCAGCGCCTGAGCCCGCCTGGCTCATCACAACTAATACATGGAGAGGAAACACATAAAAACTGATGTGTGTAAGTGCTTATAACATGTAAACTGTGCCTTGAGATCCATATTGTGTCATTAATAACTCATAATTACCCCTAAAAAGCATAGATTGGTGGTATTTTAACCGCGAGCCACGACTCATGAGACGCGAGTCACAAATAATTCATAAATACCCATAAAAAGCAAAGACTTTGAACCGTGAGCCACGATTCATGACTGCGGCTCGTGAGTCACGCAAGTCACCGGAAGTTGCCGTGAGTCGCAAATAGTGCTTGCCCTCTCTCCTGTTGTGGCACAGGCTGTAAATGTTTGTTCTGTTGTGTATGTATGATTCTTATTCTGTCCTGGGGGAACGGGACCTCTGGCCACTGACATTGAAAGGGCACTTCATACAGAATCCATGTTTTGCAGTGGGGCGTGGCCTTGTCAGGGTCTGATCTGGGGTCAGATTTGACTTTGTTCCTGTAGTTTTGATCTTTTTCTCTTCAGTCGTTTCTTCCTGAAGTTTTGTCTCGTGGATGAAACATGAAACTGTCCTTCAGGTCTGCGTTACGACCAAAACCAAGACGTTGAAGGGTTAAGTAAAGCTGCTATTTCAAAAAACACCAGGGGCAGTAACGGCCACTCACTGTCATTTCAAGAAAACATGGATAATTGAGTTATTCATGTGTATCTTTATAGAATATTTATGTGACCTAAATGTAACTTAAATGTAACACTGGAAACAGCAGATATTTAAGTAATCGCAGTGTCAATCATGTTTCATTACCTCTGAAAAGCCTCTAACCCCTGTGCAACGGCTCTAGAGGATGACACTGTGCCGTATGCTCCGGGAGCTCCTGAAGCTCTGAAGCTCCGTCAGGTCGCGCTGACGCCGTTACTTCCCCCGACTCAGAGAGAATCATGTTTGTCTGTAATTCTGTCCATAATCCGTTAATCTGCGGCGGAGATTACACTCAATCCCATTGTTTCATCATCGAGCTCTACCTCAGGAACTTCAATCTCTGACACAGGGAAAGTCTCAATATAGAGATGCCAATGAGAAGCTTCTGCTGTCGATCAAAGACCTAACAATGAGGAACAACGTGCTTTCTGACGTTTTATGTTTTAAATTAAGGCGTTTTCTGCAGAAAAAAGGACATAATGGACGATACTAAAGTGGAATGAAAACTCTTACTTTGCAAATGTTTTAAAATAAAAGCTACATTAGTGATTTCAAAAAAACCTAAATTAGTGATGTTTCAAAATAAAAGCCAAAGGATGTTAAAAATAAAAGCCTTACATAGGAATGTTAAAAATAAAAGCCTAATTTGTAGTTTCAAATAAAGCCTTAAATTGTGATGTTTTTAAAATAAAAGCCTTAAATTTTGATGTTTCAAATAAAAGCCTAAATTGGATTTTTCAAAATAAAAGCCTTAAATGTGTGATGTTTTAAAATAAAAGCCTTACATAGTGATGTTCAAAATAAAGCCTTAAATTTGCAATGTTTTTAAATAAAAGCCTTAAATTTGTGATGTTTTCAAAATAAAAGCCTTAAATTGTGATGTTTTAAAATAAAAGCCTTAATTTGGATGTTTTCAAAATAAAAAGCCTTAAATTGTGATGTTTTAAAAATAAAAGCCTTAAATGTTTGATGATGTTTTCAAAATAAAAGCCTTACATTAGTGATGTTTTCAAATATAAAAGCCTTAAATTTGTGATGTTTTCAAAATAAAAGCCTTAAATTTGTGATGTTTTCAAAATAAAAGCCTTAAATTGTGATGTTTTCAAAATAAAAGCCTTAAATTAGTGATGTTTTAAAATAAAAGCCTTAAATTTGTGATGTTTTTATTTAAAATAAAAGCCTTAATTTGTGATGTTTTCAAAATAAAAGCCTTAAATTTGTGATGTTTTAAAATAAAAGCCTTAAATTGTGATGTTTTCAAAATAAAAGCCTTAAATTGTGATGTTTTCAAAATAAAAAAGCCTTAAATTAGTGATGTTTTCAAAATAAAAGCCTTAAATTTGCGATGTTTTAAAATAAAAAGCCTTACATTATGATGTTTAAAATAAAAGCCTTAATTGTGATGTTTTCAAAATAAAAGCCTTAAATTGTGATGTTTTAAAATAAAAGCCTTAAATTGTGATGTTTTAAAAAAAAAATTACATTAGTGATGTTTAAAAAAAAGCCTACATTGGATGTTCAAAATAAAAGCCTTAAATTGGTGATGTTTTAAAATAAAAGCCTTAAATTGGATGTTTAAAAAAAAACCTACAATTTGTTGATTCTTGATGTTTTCAAATAAAAGCTTAATTGTGTGTTTTAAAATAAAAGCCTTAAATTGTGATGTTTTCAAAATAAAAGCCTTACATTAGTGATGTTTTCAAAATAAAAGCCTTAAATTTGCGATGTTTTAAAATAAAAGCCTTAAATTTGTGATGTTTTCAAATTAAAAAGCCTTAAATTTGTGATGTTTTTAAAATAAAAGCTTAATTTTGATGTTTTCAAATTAAAAGCCTTAAATGTGTGATGTTTCAAAATAAAAGCCTTAAATTAGTGATGTTTTCAAAATAAAAGCCTTAAATTTGCTATGTTTTAAAAAAAACCTACATTAGTGATGTCTTAAAATAAAAGCCTTAAATGTGTGATGTTTTCCAAAATATAAAGCCCTTAAATTGGTGATGTTTTTAAATATAAAAGCCTTAAATTTGCGATGTTTTTAAAATAAAAGCCTTACATTAGTGATGTTTTTAAAAATAAAACCTTACATTTTGATGTTTTCAAAATTAAAAGGCCTTAAATTGTGATGTTTTTAAAATAAAAGCCTTAAATTTGTGATGTTTTCAAAATAAAAGCCTTACATTAGTGATGTTTTCAAAATAAAAGCCTTAAATGTGTGATGTTTTCAAAATAAAAGCCTTACATTAGTGATGTTTTGAAAAATAAAAGCCTTAAATTTGCTATGTTTTAAAAAAAGTAAAAGCCTTAAATAGTGATGTTTTAAATAAAATAAAAAAAAAGGCCTTACATTGTGATGTTTTCAAATAACCAAGCCTTAATTTTTTTTTTTTTTTATTGGGTGATGATGGTTTTTAAAATTAAAAGCCTTAATTAGTGATGTTTTAAAAAAAAACAAAAGCTTTAAAAGTTGATGGTTTTCAAAATAAAAACCTTACATTTGTTTCATGTTTATCAAAATAAAAAAGCTGCTTAAACTTGCCCGTTCGAAAATGTTTTTTTAAAATAAAAGCCTTAAATTTGTGATGTTTTCAAATAAAAGCCTTACATTAGTGATGTTTTCAAAATAAAAGCCTTAAATGTGTGATGTTTTCAAAAAAAAAGCCTCAATACATTAGTGGATGTTTTGAAAATATAAAAAGCCTTTAAATTTGCGATGTTTTTAAAATAAACGCCTTAGAATTTGTGATGTTTTCAAAATTAAATCGCCTTAAATTTTGTGATGTTTTACAAAATAAAAGCCTTACATTCGAGTGATCGTTTTCAAAATAAAAGCCTAATGTGTGATGTTTTCAAAATAATAGCCCTTACATTAGTGATGTTTTCAGAATAATAAGCCGTTAAATTTGTGATGGATTTAGTCCAAAATAAAAGGCCTTAACATTTGCGATGTTTTTTCCAAAATAAAAGCCTTAAGAGGTGTTGTGATGTTTTCAAAATAAAAGCCTTAAATTGTGTGCTGTTTTTCAGAAATAAAAGCCTTTAAACTGCTGTGATTTGTTGGGTCAATAATAAAAGCTTACATTAAGTGATGTTTATTCAAAAATCAAAAGGCCTTAAACTTTTGCGATGTTTAAAATAAAAGCCTTACATTTGTGATGTTTTCAATTAAACAGACTTAAAATTTGTGATGTTTTTTAAAATAGACAAGCTTAAATTTGGGATGTTTTTTCAAAATTAAAACCGTTTACGAGTATTAGTGATGTTTTCAAAAAATCAAAGGCCTTAAATTAGTGAATTTGGTGTCACACATAATTAGAGAAGCCTAAATTTGCGATGTTTGTCAAGAATAAAAGCCCTTACTACGTTAAGGTGATGTTTCAAAATAAAAGCACTTAAATGTTGTGATGTTTTCACAAAATATTACATTATGATGTTTTCAAAAGTTAAAAGCCTTAAATGTGTGCGTTTTTCAAAGTAAAAGTCTTAAATGTGTGGTGTTTTCAAATAAAAGCCTTAAATGTGTGGTGTTTTCAAAATAAAGAGCTTAAATTTGTGATTGGTTTTCAATAAAAGCCTTACGATGGAGTGATGTTTTCCGAATTAAAGCTTATAATTTATGTGATAATGTTTTCAGGAATAAAAGCCTTTTACATTTGCGATGTTTCAAAATAAGAAGCCTTAATTGTGTGATGTTTTTCCAAAAATAAAAGCCCTTAAATGTGTGATGTTTTAAAATAAAAGTCTAACAGTTAGTGGTGTAATTCAAAATAAAGAAAGGGCGTACATTAGTGATGTTTTCAAAATAAAAGCCTCACTTTTGTGAATGTTTTCAAATAAAAGCCTTACATGTAGTGATGGTTGTTTCAACATAAAGCCTTAAATGTGGATGTTGTTTCAAGAATAAATAGCCTTTAATTTGTGATGTTTCAAAATAAAAGCCTTACAGTTAGTGATGTCTTTCAACATAAAAAAGCCTTAAATTGTGTGGATGGTTTTTCCGAAAAATAAAGCCTTAAATTTTGATGTTTTTCTAAATAAAAGCCTTACATTTGTGAGTGTTTTAACATAAAACCTTACATTTTGTGATGTTTCAAAATAGAATAGCCTCATTTTGGGAGAAAGTGGCGCTTAACGTTTAGTGAAAGCTAGTTACTTCCTGGATAAATCTCTGGCGTTATTAAAACATAGGAGCAACTAAATCTAAATCCTGGATAAAATATACAATTTGGTGAACATGTTTGGCTAAGATCCGTGGGTGCTTGACGTCGCGGAGGTCAGAGGCGAGAGCGCGGTGATGCACGCGGCTTACCGAGTATAAGTCCAACTCAGTCCTCCATGGAAACGGGACGATGAGGCGTTGCCGGCGCGACGGGCGAGGATGTCTCTAGGCGACATGATATGATGGTGCGAGTTTACACCCGGAGAGAGAGTCACAATAACAACAGAGAGCGAAGAGCTGCACGATGCCCGGGAAACGCACTAAATATCAAAGATTTTGTTCTAATGATTAAATACGAAGATAAAACTATTGAACAGCTAAATATCAAAATATTGAATTAAATACGACGATAAAGACTATGATAACCACTAAATATTGTTTAAAACATCTAATGTTTTGAACAGGGACGGTGGAACCATCGAGGGAGCGTTCCTGCCCAGACGATCTCGAGCTGCCGAGTCCCGGGCTTTTAATGAGGTCGTATGTAAGAATGAGAAATTAAATTCAGGCAGGAGCCAGTGAAAGGGATTTGCACACAGGGCTGATGTCCTGGAGCCTCTTCAGGAACATCTGGCACGTGACTGTCCTCGAAATAACTGCTTCAAGTCTGTGGGAGTTAACGTATCGTGGTCTCAGCAGGCGGTCCACTGCTGCCGCTGAGTGTCTACTGCTGCCCCTGGAGTGTCTCAGCTGCTGCCTGAAGTGCTCTCACTGCTGCTCTGGCGCTCTCACTGCTGTCCTGAGGCGTCTCACTGGCTGCCCTTGAGCAACTCACTGCTGCCTGAGCGCCTCACTGCTGCCTGATGTCTCACTGCTGCCCTGAGCCCTCACTGCTGCCCTGAGTGTCTCACTGCGCCCCATGAGTGTGCCTCACTGCTGCCCTAGTGTCTCACTGTTTGCCCTGAGCACCTCACTGCTCCCTGAGGTCTCACTGCTGCCCTGAAGTGTCTTCATGGCTGGCCCTGAGCGTCTTCACTGCTGCCCTGAGCGTTCAACTGCTCCGCTGAACAAACCTCACTGCTGCCCTGAGCGTCTCACTGGGCGCCCTGAGCGCCTCACTGCTGCCCTGACTGTCTCATGCTGCCCTGAGTGTCTCACTGCTGCCCTGAGCGTCTCACTGCTGCTCGTGAGTGTGCTCAACTGCTGCCCTGAGGTCTCACTGCTGCCCTGAGCGCTCACTGCTGCCCTGAGCTGTCTCACTGCTGCCTGAGCGTCTCACTGCTGCCCTGAGCACTCACTGTGCCCTGAGCCCTCACTGCTGCCCTGAGTGTCTCACTGCTGCCCTGAGTGCCTCACTGCTGCCCTGAGTGTCTCACTGCTGCCCTGAGCGTCTCACTGCTGCCCTGAGCGCCTCCCTGCTGACTGTCTCACTGCTGCCCTGAGCACCTCACTGCTGCCCTGAGTGTCTCACTGCTGCCCTGAGTGTCTCACTGCTGGACCCACCTCCTGAGCGTCTCATGTGCCCTGAGCACTCACTGCTGCCCTGAGCGTCTCACTGCTGCCCTAGCTGCCTACACTCACTGCTGCCTGAGCGTCTCACTGCTGCCCTGAGCGCCTCACTGCTGCCCTGACTGTCTCACTGCTGCCTGAGTGTCTCACTTGCCTGGCCTCACTGTTGGTTCTCACTGCTGCCCTGAGGTCTCACTGCTGCCCTGAGTGTCTACTTTCTGCTGTCTCACTGCTGCCCTGAGCGTCTCACTGCTGCCCTGAGTGTCTCACTGTTGCCCTGAGTCTGCTGCCTTGCCACTGCTGCCCTGAGCGTCTCACTGCTGCCCTGAGTGTCTCACTGTTGCCCTGAGGCTCACTGCTGCCTGGGTCCTGTGCTGAGTGTTCACTGCTGCCCTGAGTGTCTCACTGTGCCTAGCGCCTCATGCTGCCCTGGCGTCTACTGCTGCCCTGAGTGTCTCACTGCTGCCCTGAGTGTCTCACTGCTGCCGACTGTCTCATGCTGCCTGATGTCTCATGCTGCCTGAGTGTCTCACTGCTGCCCTGAGGTCTCACTGCTGCCCTGAGTTCTCACTGCTGCCCTGAGTGTCTCACTGCTGCCCTGAGTGTCTTCACTTGCTGGCCCTCAGTGTCCCTATCCACTGCTGCCCTGAGTGTCTCACTGCTGCCCTGAGTGTCTCACTGCTGCCCTGATGTCTCACTGCTGCCCTGAGTGTCTCACTGCTGCCCTGAGTGTCTCACTGGCCTAGGCCCTGAGCGTCTCACTGCTGCCCTGAGCGTCTCACTGCCCTGAGTGTCTCACTGCTGCCCTGAGCGTCCTCACGCTGCCCTGAGCGTCTCACTGCTGCCCTGAGGTCTCACTGTGCCCTGAGTGTCTCACTGCTGCCCTGAGCGTGTCTCACTGCTGCCCTGAGTCGTCCTCTCACTGCTGCCCTGAGCGTCTCACTGCTGCCCTGAGTGTCTCACTGCTGCCCTGAGTGTCTCACTGCTTGCCCTGAGTGTCTCACTGCTGCCCTGAGTCTCACTGCTGCCCTGAGCGTCTCACTGCTGCCCTGAGTGTCTCACTGCTGCCCTGAGTGTCTCACTGCTGCCCTGAGTGTCTCACTGCTGCCCTGAGTGTCTCACTGCTGCCCTGAGTGTCTCACTGCTGCCCTGAGTGTCTCACTGCTGCCCTGAGCGTCTCACTGCTGCCCTGAGTGTCTCACTGCTGCCCTGAGGTCTCACTGCTGCCCTGAGTGTCTCACTGGCCTGACTCACTGCTGCCTGAGTGTCTCACTGCTGCCCTGAGCGTCTCACTGCTGCCTGAGCCCTCCGCGCCTGAGTGTCTCACTGCTGCCCTGAGTGTCTCACTGCTGCCCTGAGCGTCTCACTGCTGCCTGAGTGTCTCACTGCTGCCCTGAGGTCTCACTGCTGTCCTGAGTGTCTCACTGCTGCCCTGAGTGTCTCACTGCTGCTCCTGAGTGTCTCACTGCTGCCCTGAGGTCTCACTGCTGCCTGAGTGTCTCACTGCTGCCCTGAGCGTCTCACTGCTGCCCTGAGTGTCTCACTGGCTAGCCTGCCCTGAGTGTCTCACTGCTGTCCTGAGTGTCTCACTGCTGCCCTGAGTGTTCACTGCGCCTGCTGCCCTGAGCGTCTCACTGCTGCCTGAGCGCCTCACTGGAGCATGGCCCTGAGCGTCTCACTGCTGTCCTGAGTGTCTCACTGCTGCCCTGAGCGTCTCACTGCTGTCCTGAGTGTCTCACTGCTGCCCTGAGTGTCTCACTGCTGCCCTGAGTGTCTCACTGCTGCCCTGAGCGCCTCACTGCTGCCCTGAGCGTCTCACTGCTGTCCTGAGTGTCTCACTGCTGCCCTGAGTGTCTCACTGCTGCCCTGAGTGTCTCACTGCTGCCCTGAGCGCCTCACTGCTGCCCTGAGTGTCTCACTGCTGTCCTGAGTGTCTCACTGCTGCCCTGAGTGGTCTCACTGCTGCCCTGAGCGTCTCACTGCTGCCCTGAGTGTCTCACTGCTGCCCTGAGGTGTTTTCCCGTCCAGAAAGTGATGTAAATCATTAGTGATAAATAAATGTGCTGTATTTCACACATTTCTCATTTAACCGCACTCATGTGGGGAAAGAGCCAGAAGACATGTTATACATTTTCTTATACTTTAACAAGTGCTGCTTTTGAAGGGAGACTAACGCCGTGTTCAGACCAAACGCCTCTCGGGCGTCAAAAACTCAAAACACCCCTCAAGTCCGTAGTTGGACGCTTGTGCTGAAGTCAGACGCTTGTCACAAATGTCACCGAGCGTCAGACGCCCTGGCGTCAACTCAGAGTCTGTTCGTAGCCATCATGGAAGCAGCTCTTGCCTGAAAACTACAGTTGTTCGGAGACTAGTCTCCCTCTTTGCTCCTGCCATGTGCTGTGGATCTTTAACTATTCCCCCATGGTCTACGCAGGATCTCCACAGTATTTAAGCTCATATCCAGCCCATACGGTTGAAGGGACATTGGTGGCAAGTGGCTATAAGCTAGGTTAGCCCGGTTAGCTTGTTGCGATCGCCTACAGCTCATTGTTGATTAAAAAAAAAAGTGCAATAAACCACAAAAGTGTCTAGAACAGCTCAGTGTGTGACCATCATAAAGGCTGTTCTGTGTAGTTAAGGCTTCATTGACGTTATTAGTCGATTGGCTTGTAGCAGCTTTGGGAATGCTCTGTGCATCATCAAGGCCCAAACACATTCCCAGCGCAGATCCAGACACTCAAATACGTTTTCTTGTCGCCGCTTTAATCCTGGGTGTTTAGGTAAATGAAACACTGATGTGAGTCTTTGTAAAAGTCCCAGAGCTGCTGTAGCTCCGGTTCACAACAGGATAATCCTCCATGACTGTTTACATCTGCAGAGGATCTGCCCCAGACCGACGGTGGCTCAGCTACAGCGTCACTGTTGGAGAAAGCTCCTGATTGGTCGACGCTCGCGAATTTCTCCTAAAAGTTGAACAGTTCCAACTCTAGCGTCGGCCGCGCTAGAGTTGAAGATTGAAAATCTTCAAAACGCACTGCACAGGAGGCGTGGGACGGACTGAGGGACCTCTTGACGCTCCCTGAGGCGCGTCCCCATGTATTTTAAATGTAAACCTGACGCTTTGGAGGTTTTGTCTGAACACGGCATAAAGCAGGCGAGGGAAACGTAAGGAGTAAAAAGTAAAAAGATCACGCACTGATGTTGTATTATGAGCTTCGCCCATAATACAACCACCACACGATCGTGTCGGTGCTTCAGTCGTGTTTATGAGAAGTCACAATAATAATGTTTGTCCACAAGAGGGCAGTGTTCAAACAGACTGAAGCAGCTCAGAGACTCTGAGGCAAACGAGTGTCGTACCAAGTGTTACAAGGCTTCACTCGCCCATCACTAGTTTCACTTAACCACTGTGTTATCAGCCACCTTGAGTCTCTCGCTCTAAAACCAAAAAATCAGGTTAGAAATCTAGGAGTAATCCTGGACTCAGACCTGAACTTAAACGGCCACATCAAAGCAATAACATCATCAGCTTTTTACCATCTGAAAAACATTAAGATCAGAGGAATAGTGTCAAAACCAGACTTAGAGAGACTCATCCATGCATTTGTCTCCAGCAGGTTAGACTACTGTAACGGCCTGCTCACTGGCCTTTCTAAACCAGCTGTTAGAGCTGCAGAACATCCAGAACGCTGCTGCTCGAGTCCTGACAAGAACCAGGAAATACCACCACATTAGTCCAGTGCTCCGGTCTCTGCACTGGCTTCCTGTCACTCAGAGAATAGAATTTAAAACAGCTCTGCTTGTTACAAGTCTTTTCATGGTTTAGCACCAAAGTCCATCTCTGACATGTTAGAGCCGTATGAACCATCTCAGGGAGGGGTCTCCTGGTGGTTCCAGAGTCAGGACTAAACACGCTGAGGCTAAAGCTCAAATCTGGAACAGTCTTCATGAGGATGTGAGACAGGCCTCAACTCTGACAATGTTCAAATCCAGGCTGAAAACAGCTCTTTTTACCCGTGCATATGACTCTGAAAGTATTTCATCTGCACTCTTGCCTTTTACTGTCATTGATTAACTTTATGTTGATGTTTTATTGATTGATTTGATCTGTTTTCTTGTAATTTTTCTGCAACTGTGAAGCTTTGAATTGCCTTGTGTGTGAATTGTGCTCTACAAATAAACTTGCCTTGCCTTGCTGCTTCACTTGTGCCAGACAGCTCAGTTTGAGGACCTCGGAGGTCTTAAATGAACAGTTCACTCACACATGTTCTTTGGGCCAGGCTGGTCAGAGTCCAGGGCCGTTTTAAATCCCAGTCGTCCCTGAAGTTCACCCCCCACCACCGCGGAGAGAGGTAGTTCATAACATCGCCATTGGGGGAGTTTGTCCAGGTCTGGAGCTGTAATATCTCACAGTGCGCCCCCTATAGGTGAACAAGGCTACATCATAGTCTGCATTTAGAAACACAGGATCATAGCCCTTGTTTACAGTCTGAAACAGTTGATTGTATTCAGTGATTTTTGTAATTGTTCTTAATAAAGTGTCTCAGGACGATTATAGGATCAGAGCAGAACGAGCTCCAGAACCTCCAGTTTAAACCCGTTTGGAAATAAACGTCCTCACTCCTCACTACGCTCCCAGATAACGGCCCAACTCTGCAGGTTCTTAGCTTTCAAATGTTCACACAGACTTGCCTTTTTTGACACATGAACATTACTCTTTTTTTTTTTTTTCCTGAAACAGATGTTAAACTGGTCTTAGTTTCGTCTGTAGTTTGTTGTCTGATCGCGGGTCAGCGACGCTCATACGTGCAGATTTAGCATCAGCCAGAGATGGCCAGCAGGGGGGGTCGGAGGGCGACTTATTCACTCACAACAGAGAGAGAGGAGAGAGAGAGAGGGGGAGGACAGATGGAGTGAGACACCGGCAGCTGCTGCAGATCCTCCAGTCAGTGTGATACGGGCAGATAGATGGAGGGATAACATCTGTTGGGCGGAAAAGCTATTTTTTGTTGTTTAAGTTATTGACAGGAAATGACATAGATAAAGGTAAAGTTCAGTTTCCCATTGACAGTTTAAAATGTTTTGCCTCTATCTATGTCACTTCCTGTCAGTGTCCAATAAGGAAGTGAACTGATAAACATCACAGAAATGGTCAAACTAAAAAATAGTGGATACAATTTCAGCAAAATATTAAACATAATTGTGTTAACTATGTTTCTATGTGTCATCTCTCAACACCTCCTGAACCCAGCACGCTTTCTCCAGTTCAGCTTTACCCAAATCTAAAAGCTTCTTGAAAAAAGTGTCAGTGTAGCAACAAAAATGAGAAGAAAATGAGAATGAAAAAGCAATGGAGAAAATGAAGTCAGTTTTATTGGTCTTAGCTTTCAAATGAGACGGTACACTGGCCTATTGCGCTCCAGTCGAGAAACGTTTAGATTTGGGTAAAGCCGGACTGGAGAAAGTGCGCTCGGTGAAGGCGGGGGTTAAGAGGTTAAAGAAGGATAAGTGGTACGGGCTGTGAACTCTTTGTCTCTCCGGTGTTTCCAGACTCTCGCACTGACCGGGCCGACCGCAGGAAGCTGTTCAGACACTACACTGTGGGCTCCTACGACAGCTTCGACGCCTCCAGGTAAGAACGCCCCCACCCCAGGACACGTGAGCCCGGCGGGACCGTCCGTATCGCGTATCGATAAACGAGAAGATTCCACGTCAGCGCGAGTAAAACCCAACGACACGCCCTCCAAGCCGGTCACAATGAAGCGATTCAAACACTGCGTCCTCCTGAAGTCGCCCCGATAGAGGGGTTTCCTTTTCACCTCAGGAGCGACATCATATACATGCTTTATATACATGCATTTCAAATGACATCACGCATAGTTCGGGTGGCCATTTTGAGCACCAAAGTAGAATTATGCAGTACTACAACATGTAACAATATCTCAACTCAGGATGAAAATAGGATGAAAATGAAAGACGACTGATTGACAGTGACATTTTTATGAACTCGTAATCATTTCTCATGAAGATAACAGTTAACAGAGACGCACGTTTATGTGATATAAGCAGTAAATGTGGCACAGACGTAGCAGCTCTGTCTGTCGAGCTACAGCAGGATTTACTAAAGATCTGCTTCACTCTGAAGACTAAATGAACACATCAAAGAGGAAACAGAAAAACCTTTCTCTGGGATTGTTACAGTTTGTCATGTCAACAGAGTCTCAGTCTGAGTCAGTGTTTAAGCTGCTCAAGATGTTAGCATGCTACTGGTTAGCAACTGTCAACTCGATAAACACATGTGTGTCTCACATCTATGAACACTGAGGAAATACTACAGTAACAGCTCTGACCTCTGTCACATGTTGTATCCAAGGCTAGATGTTTGTGGTTCAGGGCTTTCTCTTGGAGAGGTCAGAGCTGAGCTGTTGAAGCTAAATGCTAACCAGTAGCATGCTAACATCTTGAGCAGCTTAAACACTGACTTACTGGTTTCTTCACATAAACGTGCGTCTCTGGGGCCGTGTTTTTACTGTTATCTTCTTGAGCAATGATGACGAGGACATAAAAACACCACTGTCAATCAGTTGTCTTTCATTTTCATCCTGAGTTGAGATATTGTTACATGTTGTAGTACTGCATAATTCTACTTCATTCATTCAAAATGGCCACCATAACAACAAAAGTCACATGACTGAAAAGCACCCTATAATTGTTTGTAAACATTCCGGGCTTAGCTGGAGGCAGGAAGCTCGATTCCTATCTATTTCCATTGTAGCTGTTGTCATAGTAACGATAAACAAATGTCTAACTGTTGTTGGAAATATCAGATAAATCTTATTTTATCGTCTCAAATGTCATTCCTCTTGTTCTTGCACCTTAAGCCACAACAGGACCACATTTTTTAGTTGTAGTTTTATACTTAAAATCGCTAGTTTTAGTTTAATCTTATTTCTCTTGATCACTTCCTGCCTCCAGCTGATGTCACTGATGATGTCACTGATGATGTCACTGATGATGTCAGCAGTTAAAGGGTCTATACAGAGGCGCTCGTGAAGTATTAATAATAAGCTGCTTTTTATATTAACAATGACCATGCTAATATGAATTACATGGTTTACCCTAAACCCAAACAGATAATGCTTTAATACCTTATTAATACTTAAAGCAGCACTGTGGAACTTTGGCTCGTAAGACATCTAGTGGTCGCCAAGGGAACCTCACCCTAACCTTAAAGGAACGGGCCGTGTTTTTCCATCCTGAGATCTGTTCTTACCTGAGCTTAGACGAGTTGATGAGTACCTGTCTGGTATTTTGGATTTTATAAGTGGATAAAAAGGGGAACTATATTGTGAGGCGTAATAACACCTTAGGAGCACTTCGTCCGCGCTGTAATATCTTCAGAATTCTTTAGGAGTGACGCACATCCCTGACCCCCGGCTCACATTAACTACAGTACGGGTTTGGTCCGGGTTCGGTCCTGATCCGGTCCGGGTTTGCCCCAAACTACCCCTCACAGTGAGTCCGGCTGACACTGTGGCTCCGCCAGCGCCGGTGCCAGAGTTATTTTCTTGAGTAAAATCCGTCGCTCTGGTCATTTCCTGTTCCGCTGAATTTGCACCAGGAGCCGTCATTGGATGTGATGTACGCTCGTATTTTCATAAGCACAAATGTACACGTACTGTTTTCAGGTGTCTCTGATCACGTTTACCTGGCGTCGTGACCTCAGCGATCGAGCACCTGATGCCTATTACGGGGTTTCATTGACATCACAGCGTTCTAAAGGCCTATAATATTATATAGAGGTAAAACTATTTAGTTTTTGAGGAAATGTTTGGTCTTGTACAGAGAGATCATGGACCCAGTGACTGATATTAATATAATATATTTCAGCATGTTACCAATGGCAACCCTTGGTAACATTACCGGAAGTCACTATTTTTATGTTATAAAGGCACGTTACTATGCAGTACATATTATACTTCGAGATCTTGCTACTGTTGTCATTACCATCCTCAGTATAATATCAATTTGTGTACAATTTCCTCTTTTTATTTATTTATTTATAAAAAAAAAAAATCATGTATAATAGTGATAGTTTGGTTTTAATTTGCTTTATTGACACCGTGGGTAGTTCTGAACTCTGACTGGAACATTACGACGCATGCGTACTGATAATGCTGATTTGGCGTATTAGAACTCTGATCTAATTCAGGCGTCGATATGGACGTGTTATAACAATGTTGGTGTAAATATCATGATGGGTTAAAATAGAATAAAGTGACACTCGCTGCTGTACGGCTCCTCTGGTGTAAATTCAGCGTTCCGCCCACTTTTGCATCTGTCAGAGTTAAAGTTAAAGCTTTTAAAAATATGACTTATTCAGAAGGAGAACATCCGCTGCATAATTATCATTTTATTTCAGTGAAGCAGCAACTTTAATGAAGAAATGTTGGGCAGAAAAGTTATTTTATTTGAATGTTTAAGCTGCTGACAGGAAGTGACATGGCAGAAGCTAACGTTCCAGAGCAGTTTGACTCATTTCCCATTGATGTAACATGGTCGGCACGGCAACAGTTTACAATTGTTTACCTTCTTCTATGTCACTTCCTGTCAGTCCAATCAGGAAGTGAAACTATAAACATCACATAAATGGTCAAACTAAAGAAAACTGGGAGCAATCTTCAGCAAAATCTTAAATATGTTTTAGCACAAAGTGTGTCGAATGTGTCAGATGCCCTTTAACGATCGTGGAGAACCTGAAGAAGAGAACGGCTCCTCCTCCAAAGCGTCTCTGAATGATGAATGTTTGGGGCTGTTGCTGTGACATCATCTGCATACCCTTTAAAGAGAGCAGTGCTTGTTTGCCGTCGGCAGACCTGAGGAAAGAGCTTTGAGTCTCGGAGCTCGTTCCCTGAGAGAGTTCAGACCCAGTTCAGACGCGTCACAACCTTTTATTCTGAAGGAGTCAAACTGAACCTGACGTCCTGTGGTTCGTCCTCCTCGCGCTCTTCATCAGAGACCGACCTCTCGCTGCACCACGTTAAAACATTTATGACTACTTTCACTGTGACTCTCATGACGCTTTCAACACGGCAGCTCCGGCTTTAGAACTGACGCTCATCAAACACGGGAACCACATGTTTTAACTAAAAAACAAACTCTCTCGTTACGATGTTTATTCTCTGACGTTTTGTCGCTTTGGCCCGGAGATTCATCCAGGAAGTGACTCCAACATGGCAGAGCTCAAAATATCACAAATGTAAGGCTTTTATTTTGAAAACTGAACTAATTCAAGGCTTTTATTTGAAAACACCACTACTTGACTCTGTGCATAACTTCAAATCATAACAACGGTGCCCAAGAGGTGACTTCCTGTTTCGATCCAGCACACCAAAATAAAAGCACCATTTTATTCATTAGTTCAACTTTCTTTCTGCCGAATTAACAGACAAAACATTTAAATTATGTATATTTTATTATATTCTTGTGATGTTGCAAGTACAGCTGAACTAATCAGCAGGGGGACGACGGTATGAATGAGAGAGTGACTGGTACTGTAAAGCACTTTGGGCCTGATAAAGGTAGAAAAGCGCTTTATAAGTTGAGTCCATTTACCATTTAATCAATGAGACAAGCTGTGTGCTTTTATTTTGGTGTGCTGGATAGAAACAGGAAGTCACTTCTTGGGCGGCGTTGTTATGCAGAGAGCCAATTCAAGGCTTCTATTTTGAAAGCAAGAACCCAAAAACACATTTTGTTTATTTTATTTTTTATTAAATTACTTTATTCCAAAACTAAACCAGATCTAAAATATCTCTGAGCAAATCTTTGGAACTAATATGTAACTGTGGTGTGTATGTTAGTGAGGCGTCTCTCACCCAGCAGGGTTTGGGGTTGGGGGCGTGTCTAGCCCTCACTGGTGTTCGTCGTGTTCTCCGGACATTTTGTTGTTGGCTCGAAAGAATAAAGTTGACTCACTGGCAGCTCGCTTGTTTCCTCGTCTTTCTCGCAACATTGGATCACGTCGGGTCACCAATGTGGCGAGAAAGATGAGGACACAAGGGTCTGGCCCAAACTCCGCCCCCCTGAGGCCTGTCAATCAAAGCTCAAAAGCTGAAGGCGCTGCAGGTGAAGAGGGAAAAACTTAAACTTAGTGATATCAATTTGACACTTTTGCTGAACGTCACTGATGTAAATATGAGAAGAAAATGATTAACACGTTTTCTGTTGTTTTATGTTTTCAAATAAAAATGCCCAACATGTCACGTTTTCCGCGACAAAACCTAAATAATAAATAATAATGTTCAAAGCCAGGTTTAAATGTAGGTTTTATTTTGTGACACATTAGTTACAAAGATTTGCTTAATTTCTTTCTTTGTTTTTAGTTTAGTTTTAGAATAAGCTGTTGTTTAGTTGGAAAAATCTGCAATAATTCAAATTTCACTAAAACTTAATAAATCAGGAAGTAGATATTAATAAATAAATAAAAGTCAGACTGAAAAAAATCTTTCAAATATTTTTTTTCAATCCAAGGCTGGAAAATGTTAATGTGACTAAATTGGAGACGTTGTTGCAATAATGTGATAAAATGCATTTGAAGAAAATTACCTTTAAAATGATAATTTACTAAATACATCAGTGGAGAAACTTTCAATCAGTGAATAATAACATGTTAGTTTAAAGATGAGGGATTTGTTCAGGTTTCCAGGTGAAAGTTAATATTTAGACCAAATCAGTAACTGCTTTATTTATCATTGTAGAAGCACAAGGAAACAGTGTTGAATTGAATAAACTGTATTATCATAAATATTCATTACCATCTCAAAGTGCAGGTGCAGCTGACAAACATAAAATACAGAAATGGACTGAAACAACAATCAGTGCATTAATATAAAATGGTGATCAAATAAGTGCAGACTCGTAAAATGTGATAATCAAAACGTTTAAGGAACACAAACTCGACCAGACAGATACACATGAGCAGCAGATGAATAATATTTGAGAATAATTGATTGATTCAGCATGTTTGTTTTTAATTTGGCGCAAAAAATGGAAAAATAAAAATAAAATATTTTGCCTGAAGTCTCTCCCCTTAAAGTGTTTTTCAGACGAGCAAAGTGTCTGTTGGTTTTAATGTTGAACTGGCTTCTCTGAGCCACTAGGAGGTGCTATTGCTCTGCTATCCTCTCCTTTGGTTTGGCCTGAAACACACGTGTTCACATCATCTCCACCTCATGACATCATTAGGTGGATCAGTGAGCTCTGGAGGAGACAGACTGAATATGCAGAAGAACTCCAACAAGACACTTTTTAAAAAGAGAAGAGTTATTTCAGCAGGACTTTATTTTATTTTTTGTTTTATTTATCAGTAAAGTCTGCTCTTATGATTGTTCACTATTTTTGCTCCAAACTTTGCTTCTGGACTCGCCCAGTTTTCCTCCACTTCATTGTGACCCACTTGTTTAAACATTATTCAAAGACGAACTCCTTTAATCCTTCACCGCCGCCGCTCGTCACTCGGACCGCGCCCCGCCGGTTGGGAACCCTGTGCCCGCCTCAGCTGTCGTCAGTGTCGGTCTCCCGTCGCTCTATCTCGGGCTCTGCCTCGCGCTGTTTACCGTCAAGCCTCGCGCCGCTTCTCTCTGCCTCCCGTGTCCGCGTCTCTCCCACCGCGGCAGCAGCAGCTCAGAGCGGCGGCACTTCCACCGCCTCCTCCGCCGCTTCAGCCGCGCTCTCCTCCCGCCTCAGCCGCGCTCTCCTCCCGCCTCAGCCGCGCTCTCCTCGGTAACGGCGGACTCAGCCTCCCCCCGGTGCGCGCTCGGAGCTTTTAACCGTCCGTGTCCGCGGTTTTTGGGGCGGACGTAACGCGCAGAGCAGCCGGGACGCGCGGTCGGTATGCGGGCGGTGACCGCGGGGCCGCTTCGCTGGGGCTGTCGGCGCGGCTGAAGCGCAGGGGCACCGCCGGGTTTGGGGGGCCTCAGGGGCGGTTCGAGCGGGGCCCCGGCTCGGACTGTCCTCATCGCCATGAACGCGCAGTCCAGCCGGGCGTCCGTGGCCATGCTGCGGATGATGGGCTGCGCTAACGGCCGCTCGGCTCGACACCATCTGCTCCACAGTGACTGCGTGGTGGAGGAGAAGACGGTGGTGCTGCAGAAGAAGGAGAACGAGGGCTTCGGCTTCGTGCTGCGCGGCGCCAAAGGTAAGAACATTTTTACATTTCTCTCTCATCCCTCACCTGTGCGTCCGCGCGGCCTGCGGCAGCGTCTGCGGAAACAACGCGCTGTCGCTTTGCTTCAGGAGAAGTTTGATCCGTTTTGTCATCGGGTTTTTCCTCCCAGGCCAAGGCGCGACTGGAACTTAAAGTCGCCATAAATAACTCTAGTGTGATAAACATGAGGTTAAACTGTGTTGTTCCAAAGATAAAGGAGAGAAAGGATTTAAATGCAGGGCTGGGGCTGGTTGTCACACTTTATTATGTAGAGTCAGAACATTCCACTGGAGACACTGACTTAGATGAAGCTTCAGCCTCGACTCCTGCTTCACTCGTTATTAAATCATTAAATAATGATTAATCGTCAGAGATGGAAGTCCATGTTGTTGTTAAAGCTGTTTTGGTGTTTACATGAATTTGGAACAAGGTGTGACTTTTTTGTTTCTGGAAATAAAAAGACACAAAATAAGTTTTTAATATTTACCAGTAAAAGCCTGATGTGTCTCAGTATTTAGTAGAAATAGTAAATGTTTCTCTGTAATGAACTGAAAAATGCAGTAGAATATGAGCTCAGTAAAAACTATGAAGAGATGAATACACTGTAAAAGGTTTAACATAGATGTTACAGTATTTTACTGTACTGCACTTGTGATACTGTGTATTACAGTAACACTGTAAAGTATTTTTGCAGTAACTTCCTGTAACACTCAAACATTTCCCAGAATCCTTTGTACATTTGAGTGTAATTGAGTTTACAGTATAATTCTGATATTACAGTGAGGGTTAAACAAACACAAAGCTCAGTTTCGATGCCATAAAGCAGTGGTTCTCAACCTTTTGGAGCCTCAACCCCTTTATACCAGTTAAAGGAGTTTGTGACCCCCTGCCTGGGTCACACCATGAGAAAAAGGAACATTAGCCTAAAAAACAAGGAAAAAACAAATGAATAAAATAAAATGCATCAAATTACGAACAAATAATGGCACTCTGGTAAAATAGCACACACATGCTACAATAAAATACTATATTATATGCTAATAAAAATATGTATATTTTATCTACATGATCTGGCGAACCCCCAAATTTATCTCACAACCCCCTTGGGGTCCCGACTCCCAGGTTGAGAACCACTGCTGTAAAGGTTGATGGTGCAGCTCCAGGCTGTTTCCTCCTAAAGGCAAACGTCCCGCTCCGTCCACATGGGGCGAGAGACACACCAGCCCACTCAGGATTTTAACACAAAAACATCAGACAGATGCTCTCCTCATGTTACAGAGCCTGATATCAGGTCACAGCGCCCCCTAGTGCGGCTCCGGCCGGCCCTAAAGCTGCAGGTGCATCGACACAAAGCAGAGCAAATAAAAGAGTAAGAAAGAAGACGACCTGTTTACATTTACTCAGGTTTTCCTGATGTGAGACTGTTCTTCTGTCTCTGGACCAACAGCAGCAACACCTGGATCTAAAGGTTTTCCTGCTTTCGATACTTTCATTTTTCTGATACAGACTTTAGTACTCAGGGGTTAAAGTGGGCGGAGCCCTCTGGTACTGAGCTCCGCCTCCTTGGGTGAAATAAACAGAGAAGAGGAGGAGCTCACGGAAATGATTGTTCATTTGCTGAAGCTGGACTGAAGTCGACACACGGGAGAATAATCCTGTCAGACCCAACACAGGGTCATGTGTCTCAATATCACAATATTTATCATCGAACATAAACTGATCCATAAACAGAGTCTGTGATTATTTTATTAATATCTACTACCGACCATCGACCTAATGCAGAGTCTCAGAGTTCCCCCTCCCAAAGTCACAGAGGAGGAAGTACTCTAATGTTTACTGGAGTAGAAGTATATCACTCAGGGGTCACTGTGAAAATACATGGATTTACAAACTATTACTATTAACTACATTAACACAGGACAGACACAGCAGTAACAGGTGTTAATCCTTTAAAGTGAAGTCAAATATTGCTCCAATAAAAGTCAAAGTGAAGTGAAAGTACTAAAGTATTTGGAAGTATTTGGAAGTATTGGGTCTGTTTCTCCTCCTCACGCAGATGAAGACGTTTGAAACGGTTGCCGTGCCGACCATGTTGACTCAGTGGGAAATGAGTCAAACTGCTCTGGAACGTGACCTTTATGTCATTAACCTCTTACATGTTCTCCAGGTCAGTTTTACCCAAATGTAAAAGCTCACAGCCTATAGGCCACGCCTCATTTGAAAGCTAAGACCGACAGAACTCCCCCAGATGGATCTGTTCCCTCGTGTTGTTGCTTTTTGGACATTTTATCTCCTCCTGACTCTGAGCTCATTAGAAGAATGAAAGCGTTTTTATTTTGGAGATATCATACCATCCACAAAACTGTCCATCACCACCTGTGTGTTGCTTTGTTGGAGCCACAGAGCCTCGCACTTTGTCACGGGTTTCACTCCTGTATCCTGATCTGCGACGCCTTGATGCAGTTTTTATCTATCTATCTATCTATCTATCTATCTATCTATCTATCTATCTATCTATCTATCTATCTATCTATCTATCTATCTATCTATCTATCTATCTATCTATCTATCTATCTATCTATCTATCTATCTATCTGTCTATCTATCTATCTATCTATCTATCTATCTATCTATCTATCTATCTATCTATCTATCTATCTGTAGCTGTTCTTTGGCTCTTCTCCTCCTCCCCCTCTCCTCTGACGTCTCAGACTCCTCACAGTGACGTCACTTGGATCCCCCTGATTCTCACGTTTACCTCCTCCCCCCTCCCCCTCTCTAATCCTCGCGCTGCAGATTGGAGTTTACGATGGTGGATTTTCCTCTGACTCTGAGACTTTGGGGAAAGCTGTGACTCAGACTAATGTGAACAATGAGACTTTAATCCAGATTTAAATCTATAAAAGTTCTATAAAAGCGCTTTATTACAGTTTCTCTCCATTGGTTTGGCTCATTTCTTGACACAGAAATTACGTTCTCAAAACTCTAAGATCATTTGGCAAAACAGTCTTAAGTTCAGCACAACATTACAGCTCACTCAGCAAAAGATCATCTCTCTCCCAAAACAGTTCACTAATGCTTCAAAACTACATTTCCTTCTCATTTAAAGTCAGTGCTTTGTCCCTTTGGCTCTGTGTAAACTCTGCAAGACTAAATGTTTAGATGTTTTGTCACTATGGCAGAGGACCATTGAAATGTCCCTCATGTCCACCTTTCAGTCTGAGCCCAGTCCTTCATTGGTTACTGTAACTTGTGTTTGTCTAGCTAACAGAAACTGAAAAAAACAACAAAGAAATAGGATCTGAGGGTAAGCGGTTTGACATCACACATTGCTCTTATACTGCCAAGGAAACTGCAACCATTATCATTCACACAAATAATGTAACTTCCATACATCAGAGTAAACAGAAACTGTATTCAGCATAACATACTGTAACATAACACACAAACAAAAACAATGACAAATATAGCCGCAATGCGGCGATTATCGGCCCTCGCCGACCGCCCTGCCTAAAGCAAGGGGGCGCTTCACGCCCTTTTGTCTCCCTCAATCTAAAATGATGGTATTGCTACTGCCTTTATGTTTGTTTTTAACTTTTTTCCCAAGGGTCTTAGTTTTAGGATTATTGGAATGCGTTAACGCGCACTCCGCGCTCAATTTTGACATTATACAGAGAAAAATGAGTATGAATTTGTATCACACTATATCTGCAAACTGAAGCATATTTTTACACTTTACTTAGGGCTTAGAACATCCACAAAGGTTATCCAAGTACTTTGGATAACCTTTGGTTCTCACTTCTCGCTGAACTATGGAGTTTAACATTTTTCCATCAGAATAAAATGGGACGTTCTGGTCATCGCTACGGCAACACCGTGAAAAATATGGCATGGGTGTGATTGACTTTTCTGATCGGAACGACCAAATAGAATGTTGTGCCAAATTATTTTAATTTTCGTAAAACTAAAATTTGTACTCTCCATATAATTCCTATAGGGGGCGCTATCGCGCCCAATTTGAATTTTGCCAAATGAAAGTGTTTAGGACTCAGACTTTAACAACTGATTTTTTGTTTGCGAAAAATCTCAAAATACTTATTACGTTGCCGTAATAATATTTTTTGCTCAACTTGTCATGATGCACATCTGTACCGATTTTTATGATTCTACGACAAACTTCATTTTTGGCCAAGTCCTATCTCGCAATGTTAAAAAAAAACTGAGGTGGCGCTGTCGCGCCACTATTTTGAAATAAAAAAATTTGGAAATAGTCAAAAGTTGCGTCGGATCGGGTTTGAATTTTGGGCCAAATCTGTGACTTTTCGTCGATGTTCACTGGGTGAAAATTGCGACGGTGCGAAAGAAAGAAAGAAAGAAAGAAAGAATAATATTCCCATACGAAAACAATGTTCCCGCTTACGCGGGCACCATAAACTATATATTTCGGAAAGTGCTCGCGCATTCCTACCTCATGGTAGAGGTCCTGGGTCGTGCCCGTCAGTGACCCAGGGCTCTCAGTCGCTCATTGACTTTTATGGGCTCTGTACAATTACAATGTTGATTTTTGCATTATATATGTATGTGCACGGGACGTGCACGACAAGAGGAGTGTGTTAGTGAGTGTTTGAGAGGAGGGGAGCGCTTCGCGCTCGTTTTGTGCGCTCCGCGCACTCTATACGATTACAAGAGCCCCTTTGCCAGTCCTGATGGCGCTCGGGCCTAATTATATGCACCTACAGTGCTTCATTAGTCAAGTTTCACCTGACTGTTAAAGCTGGGGTATCTGATGTTTCCTGTTCAAACTGTGATATTTTTTGTTTTGGCCCAAACTGGCTCGAGCTCTCACAGTCCCTCCTCACATTGTTCAAATAATGTAATTATATTTCACACATATACAGCAGTGAGTGGTGGCAAAGTGAAGCAGATAAATTCCACTAATTTAGATTAGACTTCTGTCATCCATTGCTCAATAAAACTTTAGGTGAAGACAAAACAGCAAGGTCTGTGTTTGTGTTTACAGACTCTGAGGAGGTAAAAATAAATGTATCTACAGCACCATAAAATCAGGTACCGCAGCTTTAAATGCTGTAATGTATCAAATGTTCCAAGGGATTCATATACTGTATGATGTTCATGGTATTGTGTTCTTGACTCATTGACAGTTGAACAGACTATTGTGCAGGTGAGGCTTATACAATGAAATGACGCTGACACGTTTTGGAGCGAAAACCATTAGACTGAGAATCAACAGTTTAGATCAACAAGATCTATTCACTTGGAAACTGAGCTAATTGTGCTACATGTACTTAAGCATTAACACATATGTACTGAGACACTGAGACATGGACTTAGACATTTGCAATTTGATTAAATTAATGAGAAATTCAATTCTGTTGTGAACGTTTGCCAAGTGTTTTTTTGAGAATGTAATTTCTGTTTCAAGAAATGAGCCAAACCAATGAAGAACAACTGTAAAGACCAGATGTTTCTTTATATTAAAGACCAGATGTTTCTTTATATTAAAGACCAGATGTTTCTTTATATTAAAGACCAGATGTTTCTTTATATTAAAGACCAGATGTTGCTTTATATTAAAGACCAGATGTGGCTTTATATTAAAGACCAGATGTTTCTTTATATTAAAGACCAGATGTGGCTTTATATTAAAGACCAGATGTGGCTTTATATTAAAGACCAGATGTTTCTTTATATAAAGACCAGATGTGGCTTTATATTAAAGACCAGATGTGGCTTTATATTAAAGACCAGATGTTGCTTTATATTAAAGACCAGATGTGGCTTTATATTAAGAGGAGCTGGTTAAGTGTTAATAAGGTGTTAATAAGCTTTAGTAATGAATGAGATATGATTAAAATGATTGTAAAGATATGAATAAACTGCTCATTAAACTCTTACTAATGTTTATTAACACCTTATTAACACTTCATAAAAAGGTTTAGGTTCTACTGTTTCTTCAGTGAAGGTTCTGGAGTCCTCGTCTGTACTGTGTCGTTGACTCCCTGTGCTTTTTAGGCTGAAACTTTAGTGTTGCTGACGAAGCCTTTTGGATGAAGAGGTGAAACTGCAGAGTACAGACGAGGACTCCAGAAGCTTCGTCGAAGATGGACAACTCCTGTACGACTGAGAGCCGACACAAAAACAAAAGCAACCGGAGCTCGTGCTTCACAGCTAGAAGGTCACGGGTTTGATTCCCACCTGGACGGGGCCTTTCAGTGGAGTTTGCATGTTCTCCCCGGGTCTGTCCCCTACCACTAAAACATGTACAATAGGCCAGGATGAATGATGTGTGTGAATGTATGGTGGTGCAGCTGTGTGCAGATGTGTGGGGTCTTTTGGGGGGGGGATTTGAAAATGTGGTTAAAAATGGGGGAGGGGAAGAAGAAGAAGAATAGTAGCTTACCACCACCAAGTCTAGTGAATGAATAATTCAATGTAAAAGCGCTATACAAAACCGATGCTTAATTATTATTATTATTATTATTATTATTATTATTAATCTGTTCTATATGACAAATATTTCAGTATCAGTATCGAAAGCCCTAGACTTACAGTATATACAGCCCCGTCCCTCTCCCCCTCCTCCCTCCTGCCGGTCCCGCCCCCCCCCGTCTTTGACCTCCCCTGGTGAGGCGCGGTGCCCGGAGCCTCCTCAGGCCGGGCGGCGTGATGTGAAGCGTCAGCGTCAGCTCTGTCCTTCCCCAGAGCGAGTCTCCCTCAGACAGACGTGTGAGGGGAGGAGGGAGGAGCTGGAGAGGAGGAGCTGGAGCAGATGGAGAGGAGGAGATGGAGAGGAGGAGAGGAGGAGATGGAGAGGAGGAGATGGAGAGGAGAGGAGGAGATGGAGAGGAGGAGCTGGAGAGGAGGAGATGGAGAGGAGAGGAGGAGATGGAGAGGAGGAGCTGGAGAGGAGGAGCTGGAGAGGAGAGGAGGAGCTGGAGAGGAGGAGATGGAGAGGAGGAGATGGAGAGGCTGCTGCTGCTGCTGCGGTGCTGTTTCTGCAACTTTGCTCACAGACTCAAATCAAACATAATATTCTCATAAATGAACTCAACTAGAATGTTCCGCTTCATCTTCAACACGAGGACTTTCTTCTTGTTTCCGTCTTAAGTGTTTTTGTCTCGTTCCTTAAGAACCGTCACTTCCTCGTTTACTCTGATTGGATGTTCCTCTTCTCTGCGTAAGCTTTGAACTTCTTTGAGGTTTTAGGAGACATGACAGTCTGAAGCAGAGCTCACTGTGGTGAAGCCACATCTGCCCCGACAGACTTTGAGCAGAGTCAGATGTTTTTATGGACCTTCACTCCAGACTTTGGGGATGTTCTAGAGCAGAGGTCTCCAGCTATCTAATCTGGTCGAGCTCCAAAAGCGTTACCATGGTGACCTTTAACGTGTTTAGGTTCTACTGGTGTCAAAAGCAGGAACTGAACAAAACTCTTCGATCTTTAGATCCGGGTTCTGATGCTGTTTGTCCATTTTCCTTCTACTTTTGCCCGATTGTTTTTCATTTATTCTCTAGTTTCCACTCACGTCACAGATGAGCCTGATGTTGTCACTGTGCAGATGTTCCTCACATTATTCTTCTGTTTTCAACTGCAGTAAAAGATAAAACAAACAATACATTTAAACTAAGAATAAAACATGTTTTAGCTCTGATAGTAAATAAGGATCAGGCTGATATGAAATATGATATTTCTGCTGAGGACACAATGTTTTTATTTATAGTTTATATGTACATTGTTGTTTTCATTAAATGTTGGACCCCAGGAAGAGAAATGACAGTTTAGCTTCAATAAACATAAACATAAACATAAACTTACTGTACACAAAGAAACGAGACAATGTTGAGTTTATTTTCTAAAAGTTCACTTCCACATTGAAGTTCTACTCACTGCTTTGTACTGACTCTCTCTCTCCCCCCTCTCTCTCTCCCCCCTCTCTCTCTCCCCCCTCTCTCTCTCTCTCTCTCTCTCTCTCCCCTCTCTCTCTCTCTCCCCTCTCTCTCTCTCTCCCCTCTCCCTCTCTCTCCCCTCTCTCTCTCCCTCTCTCTCTCCCCTCTCCCCTCTCCCCTCTCTCTCTCCCCTCTCTCTCTCTCCCCCCTCCCCCGTAGCGGACACGCCGATTGAAGAGTTCACTCCGACGCCTGCGTTCCCGGCGCTGCAGTACCTGGAGTCGGTGGATGAGGGCGGTGTGGCGTGGCAGGCGGGGCTCCGGACGGGCGACTTCCTCATCGAGGTGAGACCTATTCATGGCTGTCAGTCTGTGGAGTTTAAAGTGTAGAACAAGTGTTTCTGCTGTGGCTGATCGTCTGTAAAGTTGTTTTGGTTAACGTCTGATTCCTGGACTTTTCCACATCCTGAAGCTTCACTGACGGATCAGTTTCAAATCTACGTTAGGCCTGAGATCTGCATCTGTGAAGGAGACGCTGCTGCTGTGTCTGAAACTCTGCTGTGTTCATGGGAAACATCTAAAGCTTTGGACAGAATGAACCACTGGAAGCTCTTAGTACCTGATGCTTCATCAGAAGTCTGGTCTGTGCTTCTCTAATCAGAGGCTTCAGTGGGGCCTCCTTTGGGCTGAGGAATGAGCTGCTGTAGAACAGGTTGTGTCATTTGTAAATCATCTCATATACGCTGATGTTCTCTCTCCCAGCTGCTTTTAATAACTGTTAAATATATGTGCGGATTATGGAATCAAATATGACTTATAGTTTAATGTTTTAATCTGCCAAAGGGACGAGGACCTGTGGAAAACCACTTCATCACAGATCAGGTCTATGTTCATGATGATGATGATGATGATGATGATGATGATGATGATGATGATGATGATGGTGATGATGATGACGTCATTAATCATCAGTGCACTTTATGTTTAAGCAAACATTCTGGTCAGAAACTTCCACATGTGTTCAGACATTGTAAAAACCTTTAACAGCCGCACTGTGGAGCAGATTTAAAAAGTTTCAATAATGATGTTTTTAGATCCAGTTCTGTTTCCTCTCATGAGGAACCTGAGGTTTATCCACCGTGTGATTGGATCACACAACTCTCTCATTTGCATAAAGTCCTGATGAAACCTGTGTCAGCGCCGGACGTTACAGTCGGCTCTGTGGAAGCTCTTTTATAATATTATACATGTATCCGTGTTGTGTTGTTGTGTTTTTATATGGACCTCGAATCTGACAAATAAAGATGGTGACGATGCTGATGATGATGATGGTGATGATGATGATGGTGATGATGGTGATGATGGTGATGATGATGGTGATGATGGTGATGATGATGATGATCATGATGATGATGATGGTGATGATCATGATGATGATGATGGTGATGATGATGATGATGATGGTGATGATGGTGATGATGATGATGATCATGATGATGATGATGGTGATGATGATGATGATGATGATGATGATGGTGATGATGATGATGATCATGATTATGATGGTGATGATGATGATGATCATGATGATGATGATGATGATCATGATGATGATGATGGTGATGATGATGATGATGATGGTGATCATGATGATGATGGTGATCATGATGATGATGATGATGATCATGATGATGATGATGATGATGATCAGGGTGACGGTGCAGTTGGCAGAGCAGGTCGTCTCATGATCAGAAGGTTGTGGGTTTGAATCTTCCACAAATGCAGACTGTTGTTGTGTCCTTGGGCAAGACACTTCCCCTCCCGTGTCTGTACCCTGGTGTGTGACTGAGAGTGAATGAGTCACTGGTTCTTTACTGTAAAGCGCTTTATAAGTTGATTTACCAGATCAACACATCAGCTGATGTTGTGACTAAAGTCTGACCTCCATATTTCTGGGACTTTCTGGATAACGATGATGAAGCGACATTTTTACAAACATTACAAATCTGTAAAAATGTTCTGCAAACGTTTATATTTCCTTTACTGTGGCTCAAAAAGAACTGTCGACAAACAGACAAAATATTTCCCCATTTTAACATTTGTCTCACATTGTTCCCACGTTTCTCGACTTTGGAGATAAACTCAATAAATGTGCTTTTCTTCCAAACTGCATTTACTTTTTTATTTGATTTTATTTTATTTGTATTTGACAGGGACATGTACAGGAGCATTAATCAGCAGAATGAAAAGATGTTTTGTCTCAGACTTTAGCTCTTCTGCAGACAGACGATCACAGAACACTGGACAAAAGCATAAAACAATACAGTTCATAATATTTACAGACAGTTTTTACATTTTATTCAAAATAAACGTGTTCCTCTATCGTCTATACCCACCTGTGCTTAGCTTTAGTGCAGCTGGAAGTTTGTTGTTCTGACTCTGAGCTGAGGTTCACTGGACAAACCTTTTCAGAGCTGGAGGAGCCACATTATTAATCATCTTGAACAGTGACTTTAGATTGGCTGACTTAACTATATATATGCATATATTAATATTTGACAGTGATGATTCTGTGGTGATTTCCTGTGTAGAATCCTCAGCGCTGCTCATAAAAAGATCCTAAAGGTTTTTATTCTCCTGTAGACGATTCTGTTTCCACCTCTGGATCTTCTTCCTAAAGGACGTTCAGCTAAAAGACAAATGTCAGGACTTGGACCTGAGCCTCACAAATAAAGAGAGAGAGAGATTTCTGCTCTCGCTCTTCCGCTTTAGCGTAGCGTGCTAACGTGGCTAACGGCTAAACATCTGTTCCTCTCATTCCTGAAGCCGCTCGTGCAGAACAAACTGAAACATCACAGAGAGGCTTTGAAGAGACAGAGATTTAGTTTGTGACGATTCAGAGGAAACGGGACAGATTCATTCCATTAAGCTGAAGGTCCCAGGTTCGATTCCCTCCTTGTGTCCACGTACTTTCCTCCGAGGTCAGTTCAACCAAATAAAACATTTGTATTTGTAAGATTATACATTTGATCTTTACATGATTTCTCCTCACGTTATGAAAAAAATGTTTTTCACGACTCAAAGGGATTTTTTTGTCCTGACACAAAAACGAGAAAAGAAAAGCAACGCACACCAGAAGTCGTCTCCGAGGTGCAGATGTACATCACACACTCATGAGCCGATGTCCACATTTTAATGATAGTAATTACATTTCGGCATTAGCCTTCATCAGATCTGTTTTTCTTCTTCTTTGAACCAATGTGTATGTGGAGTGGACCAGCCCAGGAGGCTTAGATCGTCTCCAAAGTGTGGGTGGTACCAATCAATCAGGAGGCCACACCCAGTGCAGAAAGGCCATTTCTGACTCAAAGACAAAAGCGGCTACTGATGTACGTATTGACATGAATGTTTTGGCGCTCAGACCCCGGCAGGAGACATCGATATGAGAATTAGAGTCAGTAAGGCAAGGCAAGTTTATTTGTAGAGCACAATTCATACACGAGGCAATTCAAAGTGCTTCACAGTTGCAGAAAATTACAAGAAAACTGATCAAATCAATCAATAAAACATCAACATAAAGTGAATCAATGACAGTAAAAGGCAAGAGTGCAGATCAAATACTTTCAGTTTTCATATTCACGGGTAAAAAGAGCTGTTTTCAGCCTGGATTTGAACATTGTCAGAGTTGAGGCCTGTCTCACATCCTCATGAAGACTGTTCCAGATTTGAGCTTTAGCCTCAGCGTGTTTAGTCCTGACTCTGGAACCACCAGGAGACCCCTCCCTGAGATGGTTCATACGGCTCTAACATGTCAGAGATGTACTTTGGTCTAAACCATGAAAAGACTTGTAACAAGCAGAGCTGTTTTAAATTCTATTCTCTGAGTGACAGGAAGCCAGTGCAGAGACCGGAGCACTGGACTAATGTGGTGGTATTTCCTGGTTCTTGTCAGGACTCGAGCAGCAGCGTTCTGGATGTTCTGCAGCTCTAACAGCTCGTTTAGAAAGGCCAGTGAGCAGCCGTTACAGTAGTCTAACCTGCTGGAGACAAATGCATGGATGAGTCTCTCTAAGTCTGGTTTTGACACTATTCCTCTGATCTTAATGTTTTTCAGATGGTAAAAAGCTGATGATGTTATTGCTTTGATGTGGCTGTTTAAGTTCAGGTCTGAGTCCATGATTACTCCTAGATTTCTAACCTGATTTTTGGTTTCAGAGCAAGAGACTCAAGGTGACTGATAACACTTTGTCTTTGTGTCTGTGGGCCAAAGACAATGATCTCAGTTTTGTCTGAGTTTAGTTGGAGAAAGTTGTTTGGCATCCACAAACTGCAAATTTATATATATTTATTTGTGGTTAAACTTATGTACAGTATAATCCCTTTAAAGTTCATTATAAATCAGGTGGTTGCCGTAGCAGCACATTCACCTCATCAAAAGCTCCTGATGCAGAAGAATCCCTGTCACATTGTTCTTGGCAAAAGGAAGTTAGTTTTATGGATGAGTCTCTCTAAGTCTGGTTTGACACTATTCCTCTGATCTTAATGTTCTTCAGATGGTAAGAAGAAGGATGTAAGGATGGGTAGTGTTATTGGACACTGGCTTGGGAGATGGTGGAGGATGAAGCAGTGAAGCTGGAGACAGAACGCTGGAGCTTGAAGCAGGACGAGGTGATTGGCTGTGATGAAGGTGTGTCTCTTTGCTGAGGCTGAGGTGGAGCTTTGACCCTCACAGACGTGATCTTTAGCTTCATTTAACCCAAACAGTTTCCTGTAAGATGTTGATGAATGTTAGAGACCAGTGTCCTCGGCCTTCACTGTGTTTGTGTCACTAAGAATCTCCCTCAGACATGACTCCACGCGGCTCCAGTCTGTTGTCGGTGATGATGTCGTGTTTGTGTTTGCGGCGAGAGATTGCGAGACGCTCCGTTTAACAGACTGTGGCGTCGGAGCCGTCCCCTGAGCGTCCAATCACAGCCCTCCGCTGTCGCCCAAAATAACCCACAGGAGACTTTATTACGCTGCAGAGAAACGGGAGGAAAATGAGCGTTTACGGATCGGGAGGCAGAGCGACCTCTCCCTCAGAGACACGAGCTTCACTCAACCGTTTCAGCAGGAAACAAACGGCTTTAAAACAAACGCTTTGGTAATATTCTCCACAAACACGGAGCCGCTTCTCTTTGATTCATCGTGGCTTCTCGTGCGATAACGATAATTTAGTGAAGTATTCCGCTGCTTAAAAACCTTCCTATTGTAGCTGAGCCTGTACAGTGTGGAGTCTTATGGAGCGACTCAAGTGCAGATGTTTAAAGAGTGGAATGGAAACTCTTAATGTGCGATGTTTTCAAAATAATAGCCTTAAATTTGTTGTGTTTTCAAAATAAAAGTCAAAATTTTAACATTTTCAAAATAAAAGTCTTAAATTTGTTGTGTTTTCAAAATAAAAGCCTAATATTTTAATGTTTTCAAACTAAAAGTCTTAAATTTGTGACATTTTCAAAATAAAAGCCTAATTTTTTTAACGTTTTCAAAATAAAAGTCTTAAATTTGTTGTGTTTTCAAAATAAAAGCCTAATATTTTAATGTTTTCAAACTAAAAGTCTTAAATGTGTGACATTTTCAAAATAAAAGTCTAATTTTTAACGTTTTCAAAATAAAAGGCTTAAATTTGTGACGTTTTCAAAATAAAAGTCTTAATTTTGCGGTGTTTTTTTTTCAAAATAATAGCCTCATTTGGAGAAAACGTCCCTAAAGTTCAGTCCCTGTGTATATTCCTCCCGTCTTTAGCCGCTCTGTCTCCCACAAAGGAAATGACCATATTTGGATTACAGCGTCAGCTCGGTCACAGCTTTGGACAGGCCCAGAGCTCAGAATAATCTGAGGGTAAACGTATAAAGAGTTTGTAGCCCTCAGAGATCAGCACCACGGACAGTTCCATCGAAAGATTCAGACACTGTTTCCCAAAGCCTGGGTACCTCGCCTTGCCTCGGTGTTGAAGGCAGTGCCTCCAAACTCACTTCCTTATAATCCAAGGCCTTGGTCCAAAAAGAGCTGCTAATGGAACACACTTCAGAGGTAAAGGAAGTGACATCACAAAATAAAACAGGAAGTTGTGTTTCATCCAGGGGAGGGTCTGCTTAAGAGGGGGTTCTGAAGGGCTGGGGGGTTAAAGTAATTATAATATTTTTTTACCAACTAAAAATAAATAGTTAAAAAGCAGTCAGAGATGATGAAACTGATCTGAAAATACAAAATAACAACTTTAGAAATAAACATTTGAAAGTGCCTTATATCAATTAAATTAAAAACAAAACAAACCATGTCCTTTGTTGCTCCAGGAAGCCGTGACATTTGCTTTAATGTTTGAATCAAATTATATAAATTTCAAGTTAACAAAACACATTATATTCTATTATTTACTAAAGTGGCACAAAACTAATCAAATCTTTTTTTCTGTTAAAAAGGGGAATTTAAATGCTTTAATAAGTCACACAAGCCATCAGCACCTGTCTTTCTTTCTTTCTTGAGAGCCGTGGTGCATTATGGGTGATTTTGGCTGGAGCAAGGCAGTGAAGGCTACACTGATGTATCCTGGGTATATTAGCCACATGCTAAGCTAAGGGAGGACACAGGCCTCCAGACGACTTGAACATTGGAACAGCACTCGGGCGGGGAGTGATGATGTAGATGCCTGACCACGCCCACTTCAGACCAAGGCCACGCCCACTTCAGACCAAGGCAAGGCGAGGTACCCAGGCTTTGGGAAACAGCCAGAGTCAGACCCGAAACACCGCGGACAAAAGTCAAAGAGAAACATGAGCTGCACATGTTTGAAGCTTTGTTTAACCTCTTAACCCCCACCTGAACCGAGCACTTTTTCATCACTTCCAGTGATGAAAAAGTGACAAGAACGTGATGAGAACGCAACTGAAAAACGAGGAAAAGGATCAGTTTTGATGAGTTTTGTAGGGCTTAGCTTTCAAATGAGGCGTGACACTGGCCTATGTGAACTCTTTTGGGAATATGAAGATCAGAGAGAGAATGCACTTGGTGAACTTGTATTATTATTTATATCCTGAGTTTCTTTACGTGTCTGTGTCTCTCTGGCTCCTCCTCTTGTTCTTGTTTAGTCTCGCTCACAGACTGTTCATAATCACATGTTGGTTTTTAGTCGTGGGGTAAATTCTCTGTGGACCAGACGCCGTCGTCACGTGAGTCGCTGTGTTTGTGTTTTTCAAATTCCTCCAGGTCTGAGAAACAAACGCTTTATTCAGAACAGAACTATATTTACCGTCTTTATCTTCAGCACGATCAACAAACTGCCTTTTCTTTGAAGACTTTACACTCTGAACCTGTGGGATGATGGAGGAATCGATCTATTATTTACGATCTAAAAAGGATTTTTTAAATCTAAAAGTGACCCAAAAAAAAGCAATGAATATGTGACAAAAAGCGACTATAAAAAGGCACAAAAGCTCAACACGCAACAAAAATGGGGCCAAAAAAATGTACCGGAAAAGCAACAAACACGAGATGAAAACGTGACATAAACGCATAAGTTGTGGAGGTCTTAGCTTTCAAATGAGCCGTTCACTGACTTATAAGCTACACACAAAAAGCATCAAAACGTGACAGAAAAAAGCAATACATACACGAACAAAAACTGATAAAAACTAGGACCGGGACTCGATTAAAAAAATTAATCTAATTAATTCGAGGCTTTGTAATTAATTAATCGAAATTAATCGCATATAAATATTTGACCTGAGAACAGTGAGAAGTAAGTTTTTCATAAGGGTTTTTAGTTTACCATTGAATAATGACTGAATACATAAGCTTAAGCAACAACATATTGTTTATTTTTGTTCAACCAAGTCCAACAGACCATAGTGTAATATTGACATTAATTGTGCGTCTGCAGGAAAAAAGGAAACTGAAGTGTGGAAAGCAAAGTGTGATTAATTTCGATTAATATTTTTAATCGCACTAAACCTCATGTAATTAATTATTCGCAATTAATCGAAAAAAGTCCCGGCCCTAATAAAAACGCAACAAAATTGTCACCAAAAATGTGACATGAACGCGGCAACAATGTGAAAAAGAAGCTTGCATTAGAATTGTAGGACTTAGCTTTCAAATGAGGTTTTACTCTGGCCTATACGTGCGTTTCAGTCACGTGACTTCTGTAGTTCTATCCGCCATTTTGAACAGCGCTGGCCAGTGCAACAGTTTATCTACCTGCGTCTCAACTATTGAATTAAAGATGCTACATCAAAAAATATCACACGTGATGCACAGCAGATGAGCTGAACAAATACACAAAGATCGAAACTTTGGGATTTGATCCTTTTCAACTGTCTGGAGATTTTTTAACGCCACTTAAAACCAGTGACAGTTTACGGATCTAACTTTTGCGGATCTATTTGGTCCATAATCCCTCTCCATACACCGGTGAAGCCCTCAAGGCTTTTAAGAGCACGGAAGCCAATCACTGCTTTATCTCAGGATGGGTTACGGAGAACAATATACAGGTGAAGAGGCGGAACATGTTCTTGGTCACAGGAAGTAATAAACAAACGATTGCCTTTTGCGAACGTTAACATGTGTCGGCTCGTCTCTCTCAAGCAAACAGTTAAGCTGTGGATTGTTATTTTGTTTTAGCCGACTATGAGTCGTGTTTTATCGATAGTTTATGGTTTTATCAGCTATAGATCGGGGTAACGTTAACAAGAGAAGTGTGTTTATGTTGTTCTCTGACGGGCAGTTCACACGGGTCAGTCGGCTACATGTTAACCTCTTACCCCCCGCCTTAACTGAGCACATTTTCTACAGTTTGGCATCACCCAAAGCTTTTCGACTGGAGCTCACAGCCTAGGCCGGAGTATATTCATGTAGGTAAACGGATAACCTAGTGTTTGTTTGTAGCCTAGCCTTACTTGCGTTATATTGTTGCAACTGTTTCAACGCGTTGCTTCACTTACCTGAAACAAAATGCTCACAGCACAGCTTGGAGTCCGCTGGTCTCTCCTGATAGCAGTTATCCATTTCTGTCGACGAACTGGGTCTTTAGGAAACTTATAGAAAGCAAGTTCCTTTTTTTGAGACAGGGCATTCGTACATCCCATAGCGCAACAGGCGGAGGCATAACTGCGGTGTTCGGTGTTTCAGCCGAACTGGAGAAAATGCGCTCGGTTAAAGCGGGAGGCTAAAACCTTTACTATAATAACACATGTGTAACTAGAGGCTGTTTGAGACATGATAAACAGACTCAAAATGTCGTCCTGTATATCGTCCACATCGGTCGGACCCTCGTTTAAAGAGTTCACAGACATCAGCACCTCGGACAGTTCCAAACAGAGAAGAACCATCGAACTGTGTCTTCCTCCTTCTGTCTCATCTGTCAAACTCGCAGCTGATGTTCGGCCTCCGTCAGCACCGCGGACAGTTCCTCAGGGGAGCCTTTCCACCGCAATACATTTAAATCATTAATGTTCGTCTCGCCTTAAACAATCTAAAGAAAAACACAAACAAAGGCACTAGGACTGTAACTCTGCACTGCCGACGCCTTCATATTCTACTCTTCAGAGTCTGTTCTAATTTTATTATATTTTTATTTCTTCTTTATTTCCTTATTGTTTATATTTCCGCCCCTTAAGATTTTTGCTTTTACTCATTGTACATAAGACGCCTCTGTTTGCACATTTCCTGTCTAACCTGCTCAGCCTGACTGATCGTATTAATGCACCACACTATGCAGGGCTTACATCATACTTCACACATAACTCAACTAAATAAGTAAATGAATACATTAATAATAATAATAATAATAATAATAATAATAATAATAATAATAATAATAATAATTAAACTCAAATTAAAATTATATTGAGGATGGTAATGACAGCTGGGAAGTAGCAAGATCTCGGAATATAATAAGTATTAAAGGAATTAAAGGAACAGGCCACCGTTTTTACATACTGAGATCTGTTCTTACCTGAGCTTAGACGAGTTCATCTGTACCTGTCTGGTCTTCACGTGTGCCTTCAGTCACGTAAACACAGCACAGACGGCGTTAGCATTTAGCCTCTCTCTTCTCCTCTATAGCTCCAAACGAGGTGAAGATAGAAGCTACCAAACTCTTCCACGTTTTCCCTATTTAAATATGGTTACGTGAAGTGTTACACTATAAAGTATAATTACACAAAATTAAACATGTGGATTTTCTAAGCGGATAAAAAGGGGAACTATATTGTAAGGCGTAATAATACCAGGAGTAATTCGGCATCCGCACAGTAAAGTGAAGATATCACTGCGCGGATGCCAAATTACTCCTGGTATTATTACGCCTTACAATATAGTTTGCAATAGGATAAAGTTATTATTTTAGTTCTGTCATGTAATGTCTTTATGTAAATGCTATATTGTAAATGTTGTATTGATTATGGGGGTGGGGCTTATAAGCTCTTGCTTCAGCCCACTCAGCCATGTTTACTGCTCAAATACACTAATAAACTAATAAACTAAACTAAACCAAGTGCAGAATGTAACAGGTGAGATCAATAAAGGATTATCTTATCTCTAATCTTCAATTTTAATGTCTTAACTCCACCTGAAACAAACACATTGTCCAATTGTTGGTCTTTATCATAGTTTACATTGACTCTTCTCATAGTTTAAAGTCTTTATAGTTTATTATTTATCTGAAGTTTTATGTTTCATGTTGCACGATCGACCGAAAACAAATCCTAGTTGTGAACCTGTTTATAACCACGGCAATAAAACCAATTCTGATTCTAATTTTAAAAAAACATCAAAATAGAGACAAACACGAGGGTGAAAACACAATGAAAATGCAACACATCAAAATTGTGACAAAAAAGTCACTTTTGTAGGTCTTAGCTTTCAAATGAGGCGTTACTCTGTTTCTTTCCAGTCGAGAAGCGTTTAGATTTGGGTAAAGCTGAACTGGAGCGGTGCGGGTAAGGGTCAATCCACACGCCTGAGGAAGAATCCGCCGCAGGGACTCGGGCCCCCGGTTGAGAATCCCTGACCTAAATATCTAACGGCGTGAGCAGCTACACGCTAAAGCACTCTCCCTCTCTCTCTCTCTCTCGTCTCCTGCTGCCCTGGATTCCTCCTCCGTTGCCGCGGCGACGGTTGCCCCGGAGACGGGACACGTTGGCAGCGAGATGCCGATGCCGCCGCCGCCGCCTCGACCTCCCGCCGTTCCCCGTCCCTCTGTAGTGGCTTTTTAATGCTTTTTTTTCCCCACTCCATTCATGGTTTAATCAGGGCTTTCTCTGAGGCGCGTTTTTGTCAATGGGAACGTGAGGCGTGTGAGGTTCACGGGCGCTTCAGCGAGGCGTGAATGAATGATTGATGACTGCGCGGGAGTTATTTTAGGCCCGGACTCGGTGTTTTGATCAGAGAAAACGGGGAAAAGATGTTTCTGTAAAGGTGACGGTGTGGAGCTGTCCGTGGTGCTGAACCCAGACTTCTCTGTTTGTCAGTGATTCTTTATTGATGATCCACATCCCTGGTCCAGCTTCTCTTTCTCTCCAGCTTTAATCACTTACAGGACGCTAGAATAGACTTTTAAACATGATGTTGTCAAACAGAAAATCAGCTTCTTGTAGTGATGGGATTTTTCATCTCTTTTTCGTGAACCGGATCATTAAGATCGGCTCACTAAAAAGAGCCGGTTCTCTTGGTTCCCAAATGGCTCTTCGTTTTTTGACAGTTTAACGGATCTGTATCCTGCTATTTCAGCCATTCCAAAGTAAACTATAGACATGTATATGATACTGTACCTCTACCACTTTGGAGGACTCATTGTTGTGAGAAATGTTAGTATTTTCTGGGTGTATCTTTCAAACCCAGAGGACAAGACGCTTCAGTTGACTCCGCCCCCTCTCTCCGCCCATGCAACGTTCGCAGGAGTAGAAATAAATATCACAGCAATAAGTTACTTCACACTGCAGTTATAAGGAGTTGACATGTGTAGCTTCATAAATGGCTAACACACACGCTAACACACATGCTAACACACATGCTAACACACACGCTAACACACATGCTAACACACATGCTATCACACACGCTAATACACACGCTAACTTACATGCGAACACATGCTAACACACATGCTAACACACATGCTAACACACATGCTATCACACACGCTAATACACACGCTAACTACATGCGAAACACACGCGAACACACATGCTATCACACACGCTAATAAACGCAACACACAGCTAACACACATGCTAACACACATGCTAACACACATGCTAACACACGCAAACAATGAACACACATATAACACACACGCTAACACACACACTAACACACAGCTAACACACGCTAACACACACGCGAACACACAGCTAACACACAGCTAAACACACACGCTAACACACACACTAACACACACGCTAACACGCTAACACACACGCGAACACACATGCTAACACACACACTAACACACACGCTAACACACACGCGAACACACATGCTAACACACACGCTAACACACACGCGAACACACATGCGAACACACACGCTAACACACACGCTAACACACACGCTAACACACATGCGAACACACACGCTAACACACATGCTAACACACATGCTAACACACACGCTAACACACACGCTAAAACACACGCTAACACAAATAAACAAATAAACTAAACTAAACACACACACGCTAACACACACGCTAACACACATGCTAACACACACGCTAACACACATGATAACACACACGCTAACACACACGCTAACACACATTATAACACACACGCTAACACACACACTAACACACACGCTAACACACACGCTAACACACATGCTAACACACACACTAACAGACATGCTAACACACACGCTAACACACACGCTAACACACATGCTAACACACATACTAACACACTAACACACGCTAACACACATGCTAACACACACGCTTACACACATGCTAACACACACGCTAACACACACGCTAACACACATGCTAACACACACGCTAACACACACGCTAACACACATGCTAACACACATGCTAACACACACGCTAACAGTAGTTGTAGTAGTATTTGTAGTACTAGTATGTGTAGTAGTAGTAGTAGTTGTAGTAGTAGTAGTATGTTAGTACTATGTGTAGTAGTGATTGATTGATTGATTGATTGATTGATTGATTGATTGATTGATTGATTGATATTTTTATTTCGAGCTACAGAACACAGGCACAAAAGCCATAAATAAATATGGGAAGAAGCTTATTGACTCTCACCCCTGTTCATATACTTAAATAATAATGTGGTTACAACAATGACAATGTTTAGTTCTTATTGTCTTACTAAACAATTAAGTTTGTTACATATTTACAACAAATGCAACAATGCGTTACATTAAGTAAATATTCATAGTATGTTACACTTTATAACAAGTGTATAATTTTGTTTCCTATACCTATTTCATTAACATGTTGGTATTACTGTTATTCACCATCACCATTACAGCCCATATAGCATTACTTTGTATCAAAGTGCTTGAATAATACATAATATACTCCACATTTAGTAGTTGTAGTAGTAGTAGTTGTAGTAGTAGTAGTAGTTGTAGTAGTACTAGTATGTGTAGTATTAGTAGTAGTATTTGTACTGCTTCTCCACATGACACTATGTGTGACCGAAGCATCGGTTTGTGGAGGTCACTCGGCGCCGGGGGGTAATCAGATTACTGTGTGTTAATCAGATTAGCGCGTGTTAATCAGATTACTGCGTTTGGATGAATGGACGACACGAGCCGCGGGAAACTCTGGCTCCGACTCAGTTTAAACATGGAAATGTTTACGAGCAGACAAACAAACAAACAAACAAACAAACAAACACTCCCCCGTCTCTTATTTATCTGTTTATCGACTCCTTCACTGTCGTCCTTTAAACTCCTGGTTCGTTCGATCGCCGTCACTGATGCTGCAGTATTTTAGCGCCGCGGCTAATGGACGAGCTAACCGTCTTTAACCGCCGCCACTTTTCCTCATGATCCTGAAATAACACGTCTCTGTGTTGATCCGAGTGTTTGACTTTCCAAAATATTAAAGGTCTTCAATAATATCCTGCTTCAGTGTATCCAACTTTAGACTCTGTGATCCTGACAGGTCCAGGTCCAAAACTCACAAACTGTTTAGAAAGTGTCAGGTCAGCTTTACCCAATCTAAAACCTTCTCGGCTGGAGCTCACAGCCTGTAGGCCAGAGTAACCTTATTTGAAAGCTAAGACCTACAAAACTGATTGGAACTATATTGCCACGTGGCTTTTTTTGACGTGTTTTCTCCTTTTTGTTAATATTTTTGCCTTTTTTTAACACTTTTTTTCTTTCTCACATTTTTCGTTTTGTTTTTGCTGCTCTTTTGTCTCATTTTTGTCTCGTTTTGTTCCCAGCCTGTCGGCCGGTGCATGTGGCTTTAAAGGGATATTTCAGAATTTAGACATAGGGCCTCATTTCCTAGTTATCCAGAGTGTTGTTGATTTCTCGTAGATATATATATATATATTTTTTATATTTGAAGAGTTTAGTGGTGCTAGGCTAGTGCTAGGCTAGTGCATGTCTATGGTAACTAGTAGCCTGCATTAAAAACCTCCAAACGTTGCCATGTCTGATTTGTAGAAAGCTGCTTTGTGAATTCCGCGTGTAGTAATGCGGCCGCAGGTAAACAAACTACTGTAGATCCGGTAACCGAGCAGATCACTCCGCCGCTGCATAGCTACAACCAGGAAGCTGATGCTGCTCAAATATAAGTTATTTTAAATGCAAAATTGTTATATTTAAAAAACACAGACATTTATATGGTTAGTCTGGTGTTATAGGTGATTTGCCTCAGGTGCTCTGGACAGACTGTTTTTAATGCAGGCTACTAGTTACCATAGACATGCACTAGCCTAGCACTAGCCTAGCCCCACTAAACTCTTCAAATATAAAAAAAAAAAAAAAAAAACAGAAATCAACAACACTCTGGATAATGAGGAAATGAAGCCGTATGTCTAAATCCTGAACTATCTCTTTAAGAGTTTGTCGGAGCGTCTCCAGAGCCTCCGCTCGTCTTATGTAACTAAACATGTCCAGGATTATGTAAGAGCCACAGAGGTCGACTAAAGCGGGTCTGGACCAGGACCAGGACCAGGATCAGAGCCGGGATCAGGACACGGTCCGGGGCCGATATGATTAACATGATGATGATGATGATTTGTTATTTGACGTTTCATTAATAGTTTATTAATATCTTTGTTGAGCTCATTGTGTCTTTCAATAGGTTCTTGTTCTAGAGTTCTATTTCAGTCAGAGCAGAGGCCGATACAACTCTACAGCAGAGAAACTGTTTTTAATGTTGAATTTGGAGTTTGTTCTCCCCGTGCACGACAAAAAGGTTCAAATCAGGCATTGGCTTCTGTGACTTGACTCGAGTAAATGTTGTTTTGAGCCGTTTTCACTCATTTAGACTCTGATCAGACCACATTTGACGACATTTCAGACGCTTTAAGGTAAAACAGCCAGTGAGATGAGATGAATGTTCTTACTCCATTGGCAGAGACATGACCCTGAAATAAAAACATCTCAGAACAAGTGAAAGAATCTCGTTCAACTACATCTTAATACATACACACTAAAAACATGAACAATAGGGATGAATGATGTGTGTGCAGTCTGCCCCAGGGGAAACTGAAGCTACAGACGGAGTTTAGCATCACCGTGTGTGGAGCGAATGAAGAACAAATCTCTGACACTAGACTGTAAAAAGTCATCTTGAAAAATTGAATGTCCTTGATTTTAGTCTAATTTCAACAACTCTGTCCATGGGGCGAGATATTTACCTCTTACCCGCCTTAACTGAGCGCATTTTGTCCAGTCCGGCTTTACCCAAATCTAAAGCCTCTTGACTGGAGCTCACAGCCTATGGGCCAGAGTAACAGCTCGTTTGTTACCGCGTTGCTGTCACTTTTTGGACTTTTTATAATTTAGTAGTAGTTTATTCGGTCATTTCATTCCTTTAAACAATAAACAAACATTTCCATTATTCGTGTACAACACGACCGAAAGGGTTTAGGCTGAAGTGAAAACTTATTATGCCAAACCCAGTTTACAGACTTCCACGAGGAAACAAACACAAACATTTATAGTAAACAATATCAAGTGTCAAACAGAAGAGAAATAAGCATGCATTTAGAATTGATTTCAACATAAATTTAAAATATTCCAACATATATGTATATATACATTGTGTTTTATGTTAATTTATTTTAAACTAAATCATTTCATCATTTTAATTAATTCATTACGGATCTATAAAAGTCTTTTCACTAGTTTCTTACTTTTTTAACTGATCTTCCAGATCGTTCCACAGATTAACACCTCTTACAGAAATACATCGACTTTTTTATTCTTTTTAGCTTTTGCTTTTTTGAAAATGGCAGTTCCTCTGAGGTTATACTGACTTTTCCTGTGTTCAAAAGCTGCTGGATGTTTGGAGGGAGAAGATCATTATGTGCTTTGTACAATATTGCTAAAGTATTAAGATCAACAAGATCATGGATTTTCAATAGATTTAGCTCTACAAAAATAAGGGGGTTGTTGGTCAATAACTTTTTTGTCACTTTTTGTGGTGTTTTCATCACAGTTTCACTGCTCTTTTGTCGCTTTTGCATTTTTATCACTTTGACACAGTTTTTCTTTAGGCTTTTAGATTTGGGTAAAGCAAAACTTTATGAAACGTGTTCGGTACAAGTTGGGGTTATGAGGTTGAATCAAAATAAAACAACTAACACAGTTTTATTTTAAATAAACTGAGACTTCTCATCTATGTTTGAGTTCAGGGATTTCTTTCATCTTAATGTAAACGTAAATATCTCGAAATTAGACTCAACTCAAGGACAACGGTACTTATTTCAAGATGACTTTTTGCAGCGTATGTGAAGCTTTGGACGTCATGTGACAAGCGCTTTACAAATAAACTTCCATTCCATCAGTATTCTGATTCTCCTGACCAACATCACGCTCATGTTTCTGAATATCGTCTCCACTTTATGAGGAAATGATGAGCCCATAGTTCACACGAGCTGAAGAGACGACTTTGGACTTTGGGACAGTTTTTATATAGTTACCCCTCCTCAGGTTTAAAGCACAGGCTCTTTACAAGGTTGTGACTAAACTCATTTCAGGGCTGTATTTCACTCCCCTCACTCCTCCGGAACAGCGCCCCCTCTGTTCTGACGTTGGTATAAAGTGTGATGTAAAGCAGCGTCTGAAACATCTGTCTCCTCACGTCTCTGTGGGATTGACTTCACTGATTGAAACTAATCCCTTTCTGACCTCGACGCGCGGCTTCCTTCGCTTCATCGGGATCTGCTGAGATCAGTTCACGGACAAATAAAAAGCTCTGGGATTTCTGACACTTGGTTTTAACTCTGTCAGAGTAAAAATCAGCCCAAACTCTCTCTTTATGATGTTTATTCTCTGAGATTTATCCAGGAAGTGACTCCAACATGGCTGTGTCGCTCCCTGGTCTTTCCCACGCTTATTCATTCACGAATACTGACATGTTTGGTGTCCACGTGTAGCAGGAAAGGCTGTGATCGAGATGACGCTGTAATCCAAATATAGTGGAGTTTAGATGTTTGTATTTATTGTTTTATATATATATATATATATATACAGTATATATGGACATTTAAAAAAATATGTAAAATGTTTGATTTTTTTTCTTTTTTTAAATGTCTGCTTTGGAAAAGTTGTGAATTTCTTTCTACATTTTTTTTATTATTTAAAATGTTGGAAATGTTTGGATTGGAAAATTTTAGTCATGTTTTTAAAAAATATGGATTTATTTATTTATTTATTTATTTATTATTTATTTATTAATTATTATTTATTTGTTTATTTTTATTTTTTATTTAATAAATATTTATTCATTTATGATATTTTTTTTAACATTTTCTAATTTTTTGAATATTTTTAAATGTCTGGTTTGGAAAAGTTGGAAATCTTTGGAACTAATATGTCACAAAATGAAAGCAATGAAAATGATAATAATAATAATAACTTTATTATTTAGATTTTGTCTCTGAAAATATTGTCATTTTGCTCATTTTTATGCAGAAAACGCCTTAATTTGAATATGAAAACATAAAACGACTCATAGTTATATCAATAACAAATGAAGAAGTTTTAAAGTGACATCTATACATTTATGTTTTCCCGTCTTCACCTCTTTATGTTTTTGTGTCATTCTATATTTCGTGACTCTTTTGTTCTGCCGATGTTCCAGGTGAACCAGGAGAACGTGGTGAAGGTGGGGCACAGGCAGGTGGTCAACATGATCCGCCAGGGAGGAAACCGCCTGCTCATCAAAGTGGTGACGGTCACCAGGAACCTGGACCCGGACGACACGGCCAGGAAGAAAGGTAAGACCTACACACGACCACACCTGTACTCCAGCTGCACCAACACCTGCACTAAACACCTGCACCAACACCTGGACCAAACATCTGCACCAAACACCTGCACCAACACCTGGACCAAACATCTGCACCAAACACCTGCACCAACACCTGCAGCAACACTTGGGTCAGCAGGAGCCTGGACCCGGACGACTCGGCCAGGATGACGTTAATAAAGTGTGAATCAACTCAACTGAAGGTTCGTCTTTCCTACAGATCAACCGGAGTCAAAGTGATATTTGTTGCTGTTAAAATGAGACTTGATGATTATGGTGGCACAGCGGTTAGAGCTTGTGCTTCACAGCTGGAAGGTCCCGGGTTCGATTCCCACCTGGACGGGGACTTTCTGTGGAGTTTGCTTGTTCTCCCCGTGTCTGCGTAGGTTTCCTCCTGGTACTCCGGTTTCCCCTACCACTAAAAACATGTACAATAGGAGAATCCAGTCTGGCTCCACATCAGGAGATGGGTCCCTTAAAACTTATTTTTGAGGGGACCCATCAAAAATAAGTTGATGGGTCAAGTTTGATCCATCAACTTGAAAAATAACTGAGAATTTAGCTTTTTTGAAAATGTTGAACATTTTGGCAAATAAACAAAATCTCATGGATTTGAATTTTAAGTCAAATCAATAGCTTTCTTAAAAGGCTGTACCAAAGGTGTTAAGGAGTCTTTTAAACATGAGCTGCTTTTCCCTGAGTCTGAAAGATAAATATATAAATAATATTTTATTGGTGCTTATTCCGTCAGTGGTTCCCCTGTAATGCCCGGGCCCTGTTCCCTCAGACTCAGCCCTGCTCTTATTCTGTCAGTGGTTCCCCTGTAATGCCCCGGGCCCTGTTCCCTCAGACTCAGCCCTGCTCTTATTCTGTCAGTGGTTCCCCTGTAATGCCCCGGGCCCTGTTCCCTCAGACTCAGCCCTGCTCTTATTCTGTCAGTGGTTCCCCTGTAATGCCCCGGGCCCTGTTCCCTCAGACTCAGCCCTGCCTTATTCTGTCAGTGGTTCCCCTGTAATGCCCCGGGCCCTGTTCTCTCAGACTCAGCCCTGCTCTTATTCTGTCAGTGGTTCCCCTGTAATGCCCCGGGCCCTGTTCCCTCAGACTCAGCCCTGCTCTCAGAGTCACTGCTCTGTGTAAAATAAACACTAATGCTTTTGTGTGACGCTGCACGTGTGTCAATAATAAATATCATTTTACAGAAAGTCCCTAAAACTGAAAGCTAAGCCTGACTCGAGTCTCCCACGTCTGTTGGTAAAAACTCATGTATTTAAAACCTTTGCTGCAGCTCAAACTTAAACCCGGCTGATTGACGCGACGCGGTGGAATTAAAAAGTGTGAAATCCTTAAAGAGCGACATGTGACTGAAACACTGAGGCCACGTTTGTGTCCTGAAGCTAAAGGCTTTTATAAAGTATATTTGTCTTTGTGCTGCTCTCTGCAGTCTTTCTCTGCGCTGATGTGCAGAGTTACGTAACGTCCTCTGGGGCAGTGAACGCATCACTGACTCCACAAACATCTCCTGACGCCGCAAATGGCAGCGTGTATTATTCAGACACAGCTCTGAGGAGGATACATGCTCACTACAGTACTACAGAGTACTACGGAGTACTACAGAGTACTACGGAGTACTGCAGAGTACTGTGGGCAGTACTGCAGCTGGAGCAGCGTCACAGGAGTTTTTACTAAAGGAGGAAGAAGCACAAACGACTTAGAGTTTTAGGTTTACATTAAATTATGATTGTATTTATTTAAGACGGGACATATTCATTAACATGAGTCTTTAAAGTCCACATGTAAATATGCCAGAGTTCGGCTCATTTTCATCATGTTCACAGACAGGAAAGGCCACAGAACAACAAGCACAATAAACATCTCTTTTTTATCCTGGATAAATAAAGGACAAATAAAAAGAATAAAAACATGGACAAAAGACAATAGTAAAAATACAAAAGAAAATGAACCCACAATAACAGTAAGCAGACATTATAAACGAGGCGACACAGACAAAGACAATAAACATGATAAACATTATTGGTAAAAACCGTCATGTCCACACTGTGACTGCAGGTTTGAGTCTGACTGACTGAAGGTTCTCAGTGTTGGATGTTCCTGATGTTCCAGGTGTGAGCCGCCCTCACTGAAAAGCTCCACTAAATAATAATATTCTGAAATGGTCCTTTCCCTCAGACTGTAGTCACTGGAAAATGCCGTCTTATCTCAGATAAAGGGCTTGAAAAGTGCTTGAATTAAGGAAATGATGCTTATTCTGAGCAGGTTCAGATGTGTTTAAATAAGAGCCAATGGAACTCATTTCAAGTGTCTTAGTATAAGACAAAAAGTCGTTTCTTTTTGCAAATTCTGATCATTCAATGACTTTTAAGTCATATTTGCCTAAGACAAACACTTCTGAGATGATTTAATCCCGCCCGTTATTATTCATGAGGCTTCAGTCCTGTCGGCTTTGACCAAATCAGCACAAAAACACAGCTCATTATTACGATTATTCATTTATGTATCAATAGTATTTTCCAGTTCACATCATACTGTATAAGGTTAAGGTTAATGTTAACGTTAAGGTAACTTTATTGTCCCCGTAGGGAAATTTAAACCAGTTTTTGAAATACTGTTGCTTTTCCTCCAGTTCAAAATGTACAGGAGTAAAAGAGTCTGTCCGAGGACCGGAACTCGTGACTTTAATGTAAACCGTGTTCTGTTTCTGCAGCGCCGCCGCCTCCGAAGAGAGCGCCCACCACCGCCCTGTCCATGAGGTCCAAGTCCATGACCTCGGAGCTGGAGGAACTCGGTAAGAACCAACACCAACCTGTCCCCGCTGTCCCCCCACTGTCCTCGCTGTCCCCCCGCTGTCCTCGCTGTCCCCCCCCCGCTGAACCTGGTAAGAGTTTGTCATTATCCAGAGTGAAACAAGTCCTGTACCGACATGGGCTGAGAGGGAACTCTGCCAGGAAGAAGCTCTGACTCCAAAACAAACACAAGGATAAAGACTTTAATGTTTGGAGACATATCCTGTGTCTGTTTGTCCATAATGACCATGGAAGGAAATCCAAAACGTTTGACCCAAAATATACAGTTTAAAGGCAATGTTACAAATATTAATGACATGTATGTAAACTTTTGGTTTTGTAAAAAGTAATATAAAACCGTGTAGAAAATTCTATCTCTCATTCTTCTGGAATTTAACAAATAGAAACAATATTTTAGATTTCTAATTGACCTAAAACAAACTTTTGGTTCTGTAAAAAGTATCATTTCTAAAAAAATATGTCAGTCATTTTTCTGGACATTGACAAATAGAATCATTTTTAAAATTATAATTGACCTAAAAAAGTAAAAGTTATTTATGGTTTCACGTCGGACAGTGAGAAATAAATGTAAATGTGTCTTTTTATGAGGTGTATGTAAACATCTGGTTCCCGCTGTATCTCTGCATCGGTCAAACAAAACGCAAAGTCCTAACTCCTCCCTCTGTCCCTCTGTACTTTTCGCTGCACAGTGGACAAAGGTAAGCTCGCCTGAAAGCCGCCGGCATCATCTGTTTGTCCCTCTGTGGCTCCCGTACGCTGCTCTGATTAAAAGCATCCTGCCTGACTTTAGCATCTGAGCGTGTTTAGCATCTAAGCGTGTTCTGCTTCAGTTTGGCTCCTGGGACGGCCCATCAATGGCCTCCAGCATGTGAGGCATCTGTTAGCATCCGTTAGCATTGTGTTCATAACATTTTTTTAAGTTTTTGTTTGTCTTTTATTTCATTTTTCTGTGAAAAATCTTAACAATGACTACATCGTTTGTCAAGGAATCACCATCAACACAAAATGTCCTGGTTTAGCGTTGGTTTAGTGCTAGATTTATGCTGCGTTCATGTGACCTGAGGAGCTGTTTTTTTCCTGAGTTCTGACGTCATTGTCCCCAGTTGGTTTGTGTTCATGTGTTTTGGGGATTTTGACAGATTAGCGTTTAACTGAGCTAATCATTGAACTTTGGCGTTAGCGTCTCAAAAGCTAGACTTTGGTTTGCTAATTTTATAAAAGTCACGTGAATTTTCATTTTGCTCGCATTGACGTAGCATAAACATTTTACTCTGAGGACAATAACAGCTCAAACTAAACTTGCTTAAAGTGGCAGAGTTGAACGAATTTAAAGTTTGCATTAGACGATAAAAGAACGTTTTGACAGAGGTCGTTTGTCCCAGTTTAGCGAGTGTTTGTGAGCATTTCCCAACTGAGGAAACGTTTCCCCAGTTCCAGATGACCACATGAACGCAGTCCTGGATTTAACTCATTGGATTTAATTCTGGATTTAATTCTGGATTTAACTCTGGATTTAACTCTGGATTTAATTATGGATTTAACTCTGGATTTAATTCTGGATTTAACTCTGGATTTAACTCTGGATTTAACTCTGGATTTAATTTTGGATTTAACTCTGGATTTAATTCTGGATTTAACTCTGGATTTAACTCTGGATTTAACTCTGGATTTAACTCTGGATTTAATTCTGGATTTAATTCTGGATTTAATTCTGGATTTAATTCTGGATTTAACTCTGGATTTAACTCTGGATTTAACTCTGGATTAAATTCTGGATTTAATTCTGGATTTAATCCTGGATTTAATTGTGGATTTAATTCTGGATTTAACTCTGGATTTAATTCTGGATTTAACTCTGGATTTAATCCTGGATTTAATTGTGGATTTAATTCTGGATTTAATCTGATTAATTCTGGATTTAATTCTGGATTTAACTCTGGATTTAATTCTGGATTTAATTCTAGATTTAATTCTGGATTTAATCCTGGATTTAACTCTGAATTTAATTCTAGATTTAATTGTGGATTTAATTCTGGATATTATTCTGGATTTTATTCTGAATTTAATTCTGGATTTAACTCTGGATTTAATCCTGGATTTAATTGTGGATTTAACTCTGAATTTAATTCTAGATTGAATTCTGGATTTAATTCTAGATTTAATTCTGGATTTAATCCTGGATTTAATCCTGGATTTAATCCTGGATTTAGACCTTCATGTAGTCCTGGGTTTTGTCAGTCTCGGTTTAGTCCTGTATCTGGGAAGTCCATTCAATATTGACAATATTATATTAACCTGAGAACATATCCTCCAGTGGGAGTCTTTGGTTATTACTGTGAATATTATTACTCCAACTGTCGCCGCAGAGACTGTTTTTATGAATATCGTTTTGGAGCGGGGTTTACCCAGCGCCGGTTAGTCCAGTTTGAGTCCGGGTCGTTTTGACATAAAATCCCGACAGCAGCGACTTTTAACCTCACGTCAAACAGGAAGTAATGCTTTCTGACAGGAAGTAAACTCAGCAACAATCTGACCAATAAGAGAGGCGAGGAGAGAGGAGATGAGGAGACAAGGAGAGAGGAGACGAGGAGAGAGGAGAGAGTTAGTTCACTGTCACCAAACAAAGTAAAAAAAAACTACTTTTATTCCGTGTTTCGTGTTTTATAATATTGTATCATCGTGAACCACAAACATGAATCCGGTTTTAATGGAGTAAAAGGCCGTAGTGTTTGGTCGATGTTTTCACCGTAGCGAAGCTTAAACCGTCGACTGGACTGGGTTAGTTTGAGTCGATATCTTCTCGCGTCTAAAGCGCTGCCCGTGTTTGTCTTTGTGTCTGAAGCGACTCTGAGGAAGAAGAAAGTGGTAAGTTCTTTTTTGGCTCGTCATCGTCACTGTCACGTCCCCATACTCCAAAACCACGGCCTCTGTGCGGTGTGTTCGAGTCCTGCATGAGCGTGGGAAATAACCACGGCCTCTGTGCGGTGTGTTCGAGTCCTGCACGAGCGTGGGAAATAACCACGGTGTGTTCAAGTCCTGCACGAGCGTGGGAAATAACCACGGTGTGTTTGAGTCCTGCATGAGCGTGGGAAATAACCACGGTGTGTTCGAGTCCTGCATGAGCGTGGGAAATGTGGAATGTTCTCTGTGACAGATGTTGGTGTATAATGTTTCAGTTCCTGTCGCGGATGTAGCCGTACCTTTAGATAAGTTTAACCTCTTAACCCCCGCCTGAACCGAGCACTTTCTCCAGTTTACCCAAATGTCAAAAACAAACAAAAACTCAACAAAAACAAAGATGCAACAAAAAGCAACAAAAATGCGAACCGAAAAGTGGCAACAACGCATGGAAAAATGTTCAGATCAGGTTTGTCAGTCTTAGCTTTCAACTGAGGTGTTAGTCTGGTCTATAGGCCGTAAGCTCCAGTCGAGGAGATTTTAGATTTGCATAAAACTGAACTGGAGAAAATGTGTTCAGGGTTAAGTGGTTAAAACAAATGAGGAATACAGCTGCGCGATGGCCTAGGGGTTCGGTCGAGTCACATTCATCTCCTGCTGAACGTCCTTTAGTCTCCGCTTTACGAGACAGTCATGTAGTTCATCTGTGCTGAGAGAGAAGACGCTGGACTTCAGGACACTTTTTATTTCATGTGGAAAAGTCCAGCCGTCACAGAGACATTAACCATAAACCAAGTGCCGTTACCGTAGTTACCACAGTAGGATTCTTAGCTCTATTTTAAAGGATCTGCAACTTTCAGACCAAATGAAAGTCACAAAGAGCCTCAAAAGTGTGTTTAATCCACAAATAACAAAGCAACATATTTCTATTTTTTTTTTTTTTTTTTTTTTGTGCTGGGAAAAAAAAAAATAGTTTTACATGATATCGCTGCATCGGAAACATGTATCACGAAACTTTTGATGCAGTCAGTTATAGGGAAAACAATATTCCAATGTGTTTAAGCAAAGAGACTTAAACTTTTTAAATGTTTTACTCAATGTCAGACTGATCTATATGTGATTTGTACCTTTCTTATTAAATTCATTTGGGGTTTTTCATAAAGAGGAATCATAACTTTAGTCCTGAGGAGGTCATTTATAAAAAACGGTGCTAAATATGATTTATTTTTTGTGGCATGCTGCACAGAAAATAATGTATGTTCCTGTATCACATTATTTGGGCCTAAATCTGATATATTAATAAGACAATGCTGCATGAGTGGAAAATGTATAATTTAATCCACTTTTGCATGTGCTCACTCTGTAAATGACCCATAGTGCAGTAGAATGTATTGTATCACATTACATATAGTATCGCGACAAAAAATATTGTACCAGCTCGATAAATAATCATTTAACTGATTTAATTAGTTGTTTAGATATAGTTTTAGTCTTTAATGAAGATGTTTTTAATTCTAGTCAAGATTTGGTCAAATAATTATTTTCAGTTCGAGTAGTTTTAATCGACTAAAATCTAAGATGAATTAAGTTGACTTTGCATTTATGATATTTATGGTCTTCATATCTAATAAAGGTCTTCTGCTTAATGAACAGAGCTCAGAGCTGTTGCTTTGGCAAAGAATTTAAATCATGTTTTAATCTTTATATGTAACAACTCATCACATACAGGTGCTCGTTATATAATTAAAATATCGTTAAAAAGTGCATTTACTTCTGTTATTCAACTTAAACTGTGAAACTAATATATGACAGACTCATTACAGGCAGAGTGAGATATGTATAGCCTTTATTGAATGAATGAATGAATGAATGAATGAATGAATGAATATTTTATTTAAGTGTCATGCACGTATGTGCCCAGCCCACATGGGCTTATAAGACACTATACGCATAATTTAGAAGACGACCATTTAAACAATATGTTCAATATACAATATACATTTCACAGAAAAATCAAGAATCTGGATACAAAGCTCTCATTGTCCAGGCTTTCTCCACATATCATTCCAAGCAACAAATTTAATTTCTAAATAACCAACTCAACATATCACCTTCTGCCAAACAAAATAGATCAGGATTATTGCATTCGACTCTTTCAAACAGAGCTGTTCTTAAATCATTATACAATGGACAATAGAACATAAAGTGAAATTCTTCCTCCACCATGGCTCAGCTTGTAAGAACTCCAAATTAAAAATCTCATAGAATTAGAATATGTTGCAAATGGACTGTGAGCCATAATCATCAACATTATAAGAAACAAAGGCTTGAGATTTGTCACTTTGCATGTAACGAGTCTATATCATATATTCGTTTCACAGTTTAAGTTGTATTACAGACATAAATTTTCATGATATTCTAATTATATGATGAGCACCTGTAGAAACATTGAGCTAAAGTGCATCAGCAGCAGAGAGTTTGAACATGTTTACTCCCTTCTCTCAAATCCACCTCATATTTCAGGTGGATCCGGAGGTAAATCAGGTGCAGAATCCTCACAAAGAGCTGAGTGCACCGGCTCAATGACCCCCTTGTGTTTTTCAAAGCTCTTCTGTTTCTCCTGAACTAAGGCGGAACATCTCTTTGGAAAGGACTCACAGCCACAAATTAAAACAGAAAATCCGTCCGACAAATGACGATCCAGTTCAAATTCTGCAGATGTTTTTATCCAGTTATCGCTTCTGTCGGGCCTATCTCATCGGCCTGGAGACTACTTGGACACTATTTGTTGTCTCATCATGTTTCTGTGACGACGCTACGATGTCTCTGAGACCTGTCGGATTCCAAGGAGATCTCAAAGATACGACTCTGAGATCTCCCTGGAATCCGTCAGGTCTCAGAGACATCTCCGTGACCAGCTGCGACTCTAGTCTCCACAGCTCTCTCCGGTGAGATGGGCCCGAGTAAGTCACTGAAGGAAACCACAGAAAAGAATCTAAAATAGCGTTATTCCTCGGCAGCTGAATGATCCGCGACTGGAGCCAAAGAATCTTTGTATTTATGTATTTTCTGTTTGTGACGAGCGACGCCTCAGTCCATGAGACTCAGCCCAGAGTTTCCCCAGGGCAGAAAACTATTTTCCAACTGCCTTTAATAGACATTTCTCTAAAACTGAAATGTATTTTGCTCAAATGACCGAGGAAAGCGTCTTGTCCGGGCGAGTTTCTGTGTCGGGACTGAGCCGTCTCTCGTCAGAAGCGGAGCGCCCCCTTGTGTTCGTTCTGTGGTGTGTTTTTGGTGATTTCTCGCCTCTCTCCGTCCCCTCGAGGGCAGATCCGCAGAAGAAGAGGATTGTGTTCCACGTGACCCTAAGTAACGGACTCTCCTGCCTCCGTCTGCATGGAGCATTGGGAGATGACTTTAGCATGTGTCCTCTGAGAGTTCTGTCAGAGACGGGCTCCACCTGCAGCATCCGCCTCATGGAGGACGGGTCCGACCTGCCAAGTCTGTAACAGGCCATGACGTTAGAACACACAGCATGTGACATAACACCACAGAGAGGAGTCTGGGTCGCTTAAGAATCTTCCAAATGCAGTTGAGTCGGAGCTTGTAAAGTGTGGAGTCTTTAGGAGCGACTGAAGTGGAGCTGTTGTGTTGAGAGTCAGTCGTGTTAATGTTAAGATTACTGATGTTTATGTTTCTAGGTGAAAGTTTAAAAATGAAGAGACTCAACTGGACCAAAGCCTGAAAGTTGAAACATTTGAGTTTGGCTGCAGCTGCTCACCTTAACTTGTTATCTGCCGGGTTAGGTTTAGGGTTACGCTCGGCTCACATTAAATCTGGTTAAGGTCCGGTACGGCCTCCGCGATCTTAAAAAGTCATTAAAACCAATGTTGCTCATTCCGGGTCCGGTTACCGAGCCCGTCCGATGGCAACGGACAGAATCCGCAAGAAGTCTATTTTTGCCCCGCGAATGAAGCAGACGGAAAAACACGAGCCAAACAGGAAGTCAGGTCTCATGAGGAAAGAAGGTCCGGTGTATTTCAGAATAAAATCTGTCTGCTCACTACTTATTTGCTCTCGTTTACCACCTGTACACGCGTGTAACGTCGTAAACATTTCTCCATTACCAGTGACACAGGGGCACTCGTGTGTTTAAAGCATCCACTTCACTGGGGAGAGTCGTTGTTCTGGCAAATACGGCTTTTGTTTACAAAAACTACCAATACACTGGGCTATTTATCACGTGAACTCGCACCAAGCGTGTGAACCCACGTGCACTTCTGTTCTAGCGAGGGCCGTTTCTGTGCCTGGCGCAGCGTCTGGCGCCGGAGCCACAGTGTCCGCCGGACTCTCTGTGAGTGGTAGTTTGGGGCAAACCCGGACCGGATCAGGACCGAACCCGGACCGTAGTTAATGTGAGCCGGGGGTTAGGTTTAGCAATGGTGCATATACAAATCTCAAAGTGTAGTGACTGGAGAGCTTACAGCCTAAATGCCAGTGTGATACGTCATTTGAAAGCCAAGACCTTCTAGTTTATCAATCTAAGTGTGTAAGATCTGTGTGAGTAAAACACAACTTAAGTCACATTTGCTGTTCCTAAACCTAACACCCCTGATCAGGAGCTTAAAGGCCTCATACCAGACTCGCCGCTGCACGAGTGATTCAGTCAGAGTCGGCATCAACTACATT
>VHKM01001019.1:92500-95000 GCA_007210695.1 Neogobius melanostomus
ATTTTGACTGGTAGAAAGGACTTTCAGCCATAAAAAAATATATGACAGGTTTGTGAATCAAATCACTATTAAGTGATGATCAGGGAAAACATTTGGACATTTTCATTTTGGAAATTGGAAAAATATTGAACTTTATTTTTAATAGTGGGTTTAGACAAAACCTTCCTTAGATTCAGCTCGTGTCCCACAGCAGGAACATCTTTGGTCTGAATTAATCCGCCTCATTCTCCTTTTCAACAATCCATATTTATTAATCTCCGTTTGAGTCAATATGTCTACTTTATGGTCAGGCAGAACGCGGCGCTCCTCGATGACGGCGCTGACCTCTGTCCTTCTCTTTGTTTCCAGAGGACGATAAGCTGGGATTCCTCACGCCGCCGCTGCTGAAGTTTTCCCGGAGTTTATCGATGCCGGACACGTCGGAGGACATCCCGCCGCCGCCCGCCATCTCCCCGCCATCGCCGCCGGGATATAACTCCGGGCCGAGCTCGCGGAACTACGGGACGGCGCGGGCGCAGAACTCCAACGCCGTCACCACCATCAGCCGCGACGTGGGGACGCTGCGGCGCGGGTACTTCAGGCAGAGCTCGGAGCAGTTCGAGAGCCCCAGGACACGAGGGCGAGCGCCTGTGCCCGAGAACCCGTACTCCGAGGTCGGGAACAAGACGCTGTATATCCCGGCCAAGCCCGCGCGGCGGAAGGGCATGTTAGTCAAACAGTCCAACGTGGAGGACAGCCCCGAGAAGACCTGCCACACCCCGCCCAGCCCCTCCGTCTCCATGCCGACCACCCCCGTGGAGCGCACGTGCATCCCCATCCCCACCATCATCATCAAAGAGCCGTCCACCAGCAGCAGCGGGAAGAGCAGTCAGGGCAGCAGCATGGAGATCGAACCCACCACCCCCGAGCACCCGCCGGCCCACAGCGGCGGGCTGCGGCCGGACGACTCGGGCGCTAACCCCTTCGCCGCCGCCATCGCGGGCGCCGTGCGGGACCGAGCCAAGCGGCTCCAGGCGAAAAAGAACTCCATGTCCTTTCAGTCGATCGATATCGGAGACGATAACCTGCCGCCCACGCCGCGCCTTCGCCAGTCCAAGTCCATCGACGAGGGCATGTTCAGCAGCGACGAGCGGCTGCGGCGGATCCTGGCGCCGTCTAACGCGGGGCAGCCGGTCGGCAGCGGGAACATGACGGACTTTAACTCGCCGGATCCCGCGGTCGTACGAGAGCCTCTGTCCACCAGGACCGGGCAGTGTCCGAACTTCGACAGCCCCACGAGTCTCCCGCTGTCGCCCAAGAGCCACTACCGCGTCAACGGAACCTACCTCCACCCCGTCACGGGCAAACCGCTCGACCCCAACTCGCCCTTAGCTTTAGCGCTCGCCGCACGAGACCGCGCCATGAAGGAGCAGCAGAACCACCCGCAGAATCAGCCACAGCCGCCTCAGGCGCAGCAGACGCCGAAGCACGAGCCGCAGTCGCTGCCGCCGCTGCAGCACAAGCCCGACCTCAACCAGCCGCTGTTCATCGACACTAAGCTGCGCTCCGGCATCGAGACCAGCTTCGCCGAGATCTCCTCCACCACCAGGGGGCGGGGCCGCGGCGGGCTGCGGCGGCAGATGACGGAGCAGAAATACGAGACGGACTCAGCGCGGGAGGAGCGGCAGCATCAGGCCGTGGAGGAGCGGAAGAGCGCCCCGCCCGACGTCACGGAGCCTAAGTCGGCCGGTCTGCTCATGGTGCACACGACGGACGCGGCGAGCGGCGCTCAGGAGGCGGAGGACAGCAACACGCCGTCCGAGCTGAAGGACCCGAGTCAGCTGGAGGCGCAGAACTCTCTGGCTCCGCTGTCCCGCCCGCCCTCGCGCCGCAGGAGCATCGGTCTGGGAGAGTCTGTGGAGGAGCCGGTGAAGCTGCCGTTCAGGATCCCGCCTCCTCCGCTGGCGTCCGTGGACATCGACGAAGACTTTGAGTTGTCTGAACCTTTGCCGCCGCCGCTGGAGTTCGCCAACAGCATCGACATCCCGGAGGAGCAGGCGAGCGCCTACGCCGAGATGCTCCAGCAGCAGCGGAGGAACGGAGGGCCTCCTCTGCCGCCGTACCATCACCACGCCCCGCCCTCTCTCGACCATCACCACGCCCCGCCCTCTCTCGACCATCACCATGCCCCGCCCTCTGTCGCAGAACACCATAAGAGGATGTCCAACAGCACGCCGGCCTCGTACCCTCCCTCTGTCAGCGCGCCGCCCTCGTACCCGCCGCCTCCGCCCGAGCCCGAGTCGATGGTCGGGGACTCGGGCATCGAGGAGGTGGACAGTCGCAGCAGCGGAGACCCTCAGCACATGGAGACGACCAGTAACGTGTCCAGCATCTCCACGCTGTCGTCCGAGGGCGGCTTCTGCGACAGCGCCTTGGAGAGTCTCTACGCCGCCGCAGACGGACACGCCTTCTTAGCGGACCGCCCGCCCGTCCCGCCCAAACCCAAAGGGAAGTCTGTGAT
>VHKM01001019.1:100000-276410 GCA_007210695.1 Neogobius melanostomus
CCCCCTGCTGGCCAGCCCTCACACATGTCCAAGCAAACAGAGCGCGTGGCCTGATGACATCATCACACAGCGCTAATGTTTTTATGTCGGACCAAAGCGTGAAATGGAGGGAACAGAAACAATCATCACAGAAATAATAAGAAGCATCGGTCTGTGAGAGTAGGGAATAATAAGCCTGACATAATAAGAGTTTGCTTTGAGCTCCATTGATCTGCTCTTGTAGAAGAGTTTTAGACTCTTTTAAACAAAACCAGCCCTGGACAAAGAATCTCGAGGCTTCTAAACCTCTGTTCTCCTTCCAGCAGAAGGTGAGCACTGATCAGTGGTGTTATCTCAGTATCTATGATATAAATAACAGTTCTATCTGGTATTTCAGCAGCTCAGACGCGTCACACAAACTGTGCAGGACAGACTTTTTGAGCTTTGGCTGGACCAGTGGAAGGGCATCCGTCATATTTGTTCTCGATCGTGCTGTGATCGTGGAGTGTAATAATCAAAATCGTAATTGAATTTTGAGTAATTGCGCAGCCCAGGATTTATTAAGACGTTTGACTCAGAGTTAAAATCCAAATGTCCAAACAGAAGCTCCAACGATAACGGAGTTTAAACTGGAACAAAACAAACTGGGACTAAAGCAGAACTAACATCAGGCCTAACAGCAGCTAAAGTGTTTGACTCTCCTCCACCGCGGGGCATTAAAAACATGAAAAGTCATTCAATTATTTATGTCAAAATCAAGGCTTTAAATGTCATTAACAAGCATTAATTTGGAATAAAACTGGCATTAACCTCTTACGCCTTAACTGAGCACATTTCCCCAAATCTAAAAGCCTCGTTTTAAAGCCAAAACCCACAAACCTGATTCAAACCTTTTTGCGCCGCATTTTGTCAAGTTTTCACAGTTTTTTGTTGCTTTTCTGTCGTGTTTTTGCCGCATTTTTATTGTATTATTGTCACGTTTTCATCTCTATTTTGACGCTTTTTTCCAGAGGCTTTTAGATTTGGGTAAAGAAAATGTGCTCAGATCAGGAGGGGCTAAGAGGTTAATCATACATTTTAACAGTTCATTGAAAAGACCAACACAAAGCTCTAAAACAGAGGTAGGTAAGTTCACTTGATGCAGGGCTGATATTTAGAATCAGAATCGTTTTTATTGCCATGGTTTGAAAACAGGTTCATGAACTAGGAACCTCCGGGTCCTGGAGGTGAACAGATCCTGGAGAGATGGAGCTCATGGACAATCACCTTCTCAGTGCACTGCAGTCGATGCCTGTCCCGGTCTGTGGCGCCGGGTACCACACGTTACCCGGTGTGAGATCAATTATAGCCTGAAGTAAAGCACCACACAAGCACAACATATTCAGAAGTTGCCCTTTTTTCCTTTTCTCTTTCCTCTATTTGATTAAATGTTTGCAAATCTTAAGGAAGGAGATCTTTGCCAATCTTTTTTCTCTGTTTGTGGCATTAAAATGGTATTACAAAGCATTCAATACTTTCTTCTGCCTCTATAGACCTCAAGGACCCCCTTCTGTAATCAATTAAGCTTTATTAAGGACACAGAATCCTGGTCCATAGTATAAAAAAGAAATAACAAAAGAATTATGCTAATAAAAGAGGAGAAAGTTACATCATCATTATTTACACACATAGGCAGGAGCGCCAGTGCTTCCAAACTCTTGAAGTAAACCTGACTTTTCCTCAGACAGACCAAAGCTTGTATAATACAGTTAGACAGATTCTGAACTCTACACATAAATGTATAGATACAATGCCTTATGCAGCTGCACAAGATCTTACTCCACATTAGCAAACATCGCACTCGCACTGCTGTGCCTCGGTACTTTCAACAGCATTCTCACGGAATCATTGTATGCCACTGTCAGGGCCTGCATGCTCTTCTTTTTGTAGCTGAGCCAAAGGTGTGCTGCATACAAAGGAGCACAGACACTTTTAAACAATACAATTATGACATTGGTGGAGCACATGTGAAACTTACGAGCCAATACATTAGCCTGGCCATAGAGTTTACACCTCTGCCTAAACAAGTCTCGATCGTCCGAGAGGTCGTTTGTGATAAAGTGTCCGAGATATTTAACCTCATCTGTGACCGGAAGAACCTTTCCACAGAGATGAAAGTCTGGGAACTTCAGCTTCTGATCCTCTTTTGTTTTAACAAACATTATGTGACTTTTAAGAGCATTATACTTTACATCAAATGCATCACCATAAGAGGAGCAGATATTCAAGAGCTTCTGCAGGCCTGCACTATAAGGGCTTATCAGTACTAAGTCATCTGCATACATCACATGGTTACACAGGACATCACCAACAAGACACCCAGTATTACATTCATTAAGTTTCACAGACAGGTCATCAATATATAAACTGAACAAAAGAAATCCAATTAGTTCATAGTCATAACTAGCATAGTTAATCCAATTCTGGTTTAACTATGTTAGTTTGAAGACTTATGTTCACTCAAATCTGCTGTTTTCAATGTCACAAATGTAAAAAATATTGTCTCAAAATCATCTTCCCTGACTTTGGGAACCACTGAGTTAGACGTTAGTTGGACGTTAGTTAGTTGTTAGTTAGTTGTTAGTTAGTTGTTAGTTTGGGCATGTACGTTTCCTTTCCCTGAGCTGATGATAGTTTTGTTTGTGCTTAGCTTCCTTTGAGGCGTATCCGCAGATGCTTTTGGGACTCTTCGCGGACACCACGTGCACTGGAGGGGCCGGTGCGTCGTGTTGCTGTGGATTGTGACGCTCAGACGTTCGGGGCCTGTTTTTCAGATGCAGAGTTTGTCGCTTTGTTGCAGGGAGATGCAGTTACCATGGAAACAGAGAAAGGGGACGAGGAGAGAGACGTGGGGGGACTGTAGTGTCTGTAAGTGATCCAGAAGAGACGCCCAGGAGATAAACATTTACTGTTTTATGACAAAAACGTCTCTTTTTCCTGAACGTGGTGTGAGAATGTGAGTCGTTTAGGAAAGGAAAGTCCAAATGTTTGATCTTTATTCATAAACCGGCCTCATTCATCTTTATCATTCTGAATATCGTCTCCACTTTTGGAGACAGTCATGTGACCTTAGCACTGCAAAAATACATCTCCAAATAAATCCTTTTGTCTTGATTTGAGTCTAATTCCAAGAAATATGTCTATGGGGCGAAACTTAAAGTAAGATCAAACAACTACAACAGTTTTATTTCAAGCACATGAAGATTCTTCATCTAGTTTTAAGAAGAAGAAGATCTTTATTTATATAGCGCCTTTCACAGACATGGTCACAAAGCGCTTTACATGAGAGTGCAGTGCAGTGATTTCTTTTATTTTAATGTTGATGTTAATATAGGACTGACATTTACACTTTGGAAATCGTGTTTGTGAATCAAACTTAACAAAAAGAGGCAGTAACTGTCTGATCATGTTTAGAGCCTTTGACTTTAGAGCTAAAGCTTTGACTCGTGGCTCTGCTGTTGGGCTGATTCTTGCTTCAGGGGAGTTCTGGGTAAAAGTGCAATTTTAACAGTAGTTTACTGTAATAACAACTGTATTATACTGCAAATTACAATTACAGTAAAATACTGCAATTCACAAAGGATTCTGGGAAATGCAGTAAAGGTCTTTTCCACAGGCAGACACTGAACAGGTATAAGTTTAGGACTGGCTTACTCTGGCTGTGGCCAAAGCTCAGACCCTGGCCTCTGATTGGCCAACGAGAAAGAGGACCGCCCTTTCTACTAACATGAGGTCAAACAGATTGAATATTTCACATCATCATACCGCTGTTCTAAAAGAGGATTTAGCCGCTGTTAGGACAACATTAGCTGGTGTTAGCATAACATTAGCATGTAGCTTACCTTCATAGTTCTTCTTTCCTGTAATATTTGCCTTGGCCCTGAGTGATTCCACCAGAGGCTTTGGTTTATGGCATTACACTTCTGATATATTTTGGCCACCAGGGAAATGTACTAGGAGACCCCTGCATTAGTGTAACTGGCACTACAGTAATATCCTGTAATCTTGTTACTGTAAACCTTTTACATTGTGACTGAAAAAAGGATCTGTCTCTTTTCACGAGTGAGATCCGTTCACCTTAAAGAGCCGTTCAAAAGAGCCGCTCGGTCACAGCACACAGTCAGTCATGTGCTGCGTCCGAAACCATTAAATTCTAGCCTCTAAGTCCTAACCCTCGCTCCTGATCCTTAACCTTTCATGGGCTCAGCTGTTAGATCTCTATGCAGTTAGTGAACTAGAGCTTCAGCAGCATTTGCCCAATTCCACTGTCCTTACCCAGGGGAAGGGGAAGTGACATCACCAACAGCTGTTCTTCTTCTTCTTTAAAGTTCAGTGCAGGCCAAACAAAAGCGCATACCGCCCCCTACTGTATATTGTCCAACAACAACATAGTGTCCAAATAAAGACATTTAAGGTGGAAAAAAAGAAACATCCAAATGATCCTTCACATTTCCTTTATTTTATCTCAACAGCTGTTCCATAAAGCTACAGTTGCAAATTAGCCATGATTGATTTGATTGCTTTGAGCTATTATTTACAATGAGTTATTATTTACAATATTTACATCATTTCATTTACATTATCACAAAAAAAACCAATAAAAATAAATAACTCAAAAGGAGTAGGCCAAAGCAAGAAAGCTTATGTGCCTACCCAATTTCAAAATACAATTATTGATTAGCAGCATTGATCATTCGAAGCTTTTACATGTAAATACAAAAAAAAGATCTGATGAGACCTACAGGTATGAAAAACATAGAGCAAAAATAAAGACGTGGCTTTAGTTTCTACTAAATGAAAGCAAAAGTACAAACTGAGGCGGCTCTTTAAAACACTGACATGTGACTGAGCTGTGGTGACGACAACATGTATTTGTCACTTTTATAAAGTTTGGCTTTTTATTATTGTGTACCTGTCAATCAACAGTGGTTGCACATTCACTCCAGGGTGGGGGCGAGGGGGGCGGGCGAGATTGGCACAGTGGCTTAAGGGATGGCACATAGCTCCTAATCGCCAGTGAGTTAGCATCAGAGGTCCCTATGCTAAAGTGGCTATGATAGTTAGCATACAGGCTCCTCCCTAACTCCTTCCTAACTGACAACCCAACTCGGACGCTTCTTATCATGGCGGACGCTGACGCACATCTGGTTTGGCGTCAGATCTCTTACCAAACTGCTCGTTTTGGATGGGGCCATGGACTCGCCGGTTGAATCTGGCCGTGGTTCTGGTCACATGGTTCTGACCACATGGTTCTGACACATGGTTCTGGTCACATGGTTCTGGTCACATGCTAGCAGAGCGTCGCGTTTCTAGGCCACGGTTACGTAACGCAGCCTTGGGTCTGAGCCTTCAGCGAGGACAAAGTGGAGCAGAGGAGAGAGAAGGGGAGAGTATTTCTCCACACGCATCAACACGCATCAACACGCATGAACACAGGCTGCACTCACGGGTCTGAGGATAAAAATAGTCCTTGTGCTGTAAACGTGTCCCTAAGCATGAATGATACAGGCTCAGACTGACGGGCCGGTGCTAACAAAGGTTTAAATCCTTCAGATGGATAAGAGTCATTACTATTATTATTTCAGTGAAGCAGCAATTTAATGAAGAAAGGCTGGAAGGAAACGTTATTTAAATGTTTAAAGTGCAAATGACAGGTTTCAATGCTTTTGAAAGTATGACTTTTTTAGATGAATAACCTCAGTTGCATAATTATAATAATTATAATTTTATTTCAGTGCAGCAGTGATTTTATGCTGCGTTCCACTTAAGGTCTGAATTTCCAAACTCCGACTTGGAGATTTCAACTGGAACACTCACCAACTCGGTAATTCTGACCTGGAAACTCGAGACAGATTCACCCGAGAAGGAGCGTTTCAAGACGTGACTGTAACAAATGTAAAGCTTCAATAAACCGCGTTATTTGTCAGATGTTTCCCAAATAAACTTGTTAACGTCAACGTGAAACAGATAAGCTTCACTGCTCTGTTGCTTCTATGCTTCAGTTATAATTAATACATTATACTTGAGCTAAAGGGAGCGCTGCACTGAGTCAGGATGCGTAGTAAAAAAATAATAATGACAACGGGTGCTCTTTAGGGATAAAGATAAACTGCAGATAAAGCCTTTACAAATGCAATCCTGTTAAGGATCGAAACACGTCCCTCTGCAATAAAGGCCTTTAATCTAACTTTGTGCCTCGATTTTTGCCCTCACACATTTGTGAGGGCTTTTATCTGCATTTTAAATACATGATACTATTGTATAATATTATAATGAAGTTACTCTGAGTATGAAGCTCACGGTAGTACAGCGGTTAGCGCTTGTGCTTCACAGCTAGAAGGTCCGGGTTCCATTCCCACCTGGACGGGGCCTTTCTGTGTGGAGTTTGCATGTTCTCCCCGTGTCTGCGTAGGTTTCCTCTGGGTATCTGGTTTCCCCTACCACTAAAAACATGTACAATAGGCCAGGATGAATGAGAGTGTGTTTGAGAGTGTGCATGGGGACGACGGATGGAAATGAGCCCAAGGCTACAATCCGGTGTTTGTTCATTAACTTGCACTGTCCCGACTAAATAAACATAAACAAACATGAGCAAAAAAGACGGACGCGTCGACCTCTGATGTTTCCGACTTGAACATTTTAATATGAATACGGCTAATCAGCGATCGCATCGAGAACCCTCTAGCATGACTTGATTTTAGGGGAAACAAATATTCCAACTCACTTTTTGGGTTGACTGAACAGAACAGAAGGTAGAAAAAAATGGTTTGGAGAAATGTTTCCTTTCCAGCTCATCCTCATCTCTAATATTATACTTTTCCAACTAAAGTGCTACGACTGCATGATGTTGACCTGAGGCAACAAAGTGAAAATGTGAAACCATCTACGCTTCTTGACATATTCATGCACATATTTATTTGATCAGGTTATTCCAAATCAAACCTGTAAAGTGATCATTATCCGGCACCTGCGTCACCTGTGAATGTTCTTCCTGAAAGGACGGCTCATATGCTTTAAAGTCTGGTTCTAAAGACTTTAAAAGAGTAAAATAAAACAATTCCCTCCTGGAATGTCTCTGAGGTTATTCTGTCTGGATTCTGTTTGGTGGACTTTGTTTCTAAGTTTCAGGGACAGTTTGTGCAGAAAAGTGAGAGCCGTTTCCTCGGTTTGTCCAGGAAAATCCGTAACATAAGCGTCGCTGATGATGAGGAGATTTGGTCCAGAGTCCGGCTCTCAGTAATCTGTGCGGCCTCAGAGGATTAACCGGACTCAAGTATTTAAGACGCAGCGCTTTCCAAACCCAGTCTGTGAGATACAAAACCACAGACTGAACCAGAACAGCCCGTGAGCTCACGTCTGTGTGAGAGGCTTCGGTAATTGGACTGATTCTCCTTAATGCGACCGAGTGGTTTGACAAAAGGCTGCGCGGCGGCGATTACAGCGACGCTAAGTGTTTCACATCAACAACGAAATCAATCATCCCACTGGAATATGAGCTGCTGAACGAACACCACACTCAGAGCGGGACGATACTCGCGCTGGGTCGGAGTGTTTAGGAGGGATGCGTCGGGTCATGGAATCCTCCTTTGATCGCGGAGTGGGTCAAAAACATACGTGCTTCTGTTTGTAACATGTTTACAGCAGGTCATGTTAGGAGGATCTTCATGAAACAAGCAGCATTTTGCAGCCCGTGATCCAGAGAAAGCCCGGTCTGTGCCTCAGTGCGTGAGTTCATGTCACCTCTGCCCTGAGCATAGACATAATAGACCGTCATACTCACTCCTCCCCGTTTACCACAATGACCACGTTCCAGGGGGAAATCATGGCGGATTTACAGACTCCTCCTCCCCAGCTCTGACGAAGCATGTTCCTAATAAGGGCATAAGGGCGGGATCTTCGCTGTAGACTCCGCCCTTGGTGACGTGTAGCTCGCGCAGCTCCAATGCTAACAGTCCGACCCTCATTAGTAGAGATTTCTAAAATGTTTCCTACGATAACCAGCCCGGTGCCTCTGATTGTGTCTAACCCAGCGTAATCACAGAGGAATATCGCTGTAGACAGTTCCAAACAATTAGGCACCGGCATTAAAGTTGTTTTTACCGTGTCTAAAGTGCAATGCATTCCAATGGGGGACTAGCGGCTATATGGCGGTACTACAGCAATGGTGGAGCAATGGCGGCCTCCAGTGTCGTCGTCGCAAAGCAGAGCAGCCAGCGGCCATTGGCTCTGAGCCGGAGGGAGGAGGAGGGAGGGGACGAGACACGCCCGTCCCATTCATGTAGGAAGGAAGAAAACTATACTCCTTATTATGTCCCATTGGTGCTGAACTCTGAAGCTCCTTTTTGGACAGAATTAAAGCTGTGGTTCATATTTATAAGGCCTCTTGTTATGGTTCCTGGCGGGTTAGAACCTGCTCTAAATGAGGCCTGACACAAACCCTGACATCATAGTATTTAGAATAACTGTCATTTACAGTAACTGTATCTGGTTTCCTTTCAGAGCAGGTGCTTTTGTCATGATACGATACGTATTACAGTAAAGTGGTCCCTCGCTATAACGCGGCCTCGCTGTTTCACAGATTTATCTTTAGTACCATTGTGCATGTTTTTGTACAGTGTATGAACGCCATACGCACATTGTGTTCTGCGTCCTGATTGGCTCGTTGCAGAGTGAGCCTCTGTCGCTGCAGAGAGGATCTCTCACAGCAGCACAGGCCGAGTCCACATTCACTGTGGCGCTCGCCTCAGCACTCGCCTTCTGAAGCTGAAACTGCTACGATAAAACTCTGGTCGTAGCTTCGATTGTCTCTCAGTTTGAACAATCGTGGAGACGAGAGCAGCTCACGGTGTTTCCATCCCCACGTCTGTAATGTGACAGTGACACCAGGCGTCAAACCGTGGAACCAGTGAAAAAGTGTTTTAAGTGTGGGGTTTTACAGCCTTAAAACATGTATAATAATTAGGGCCGGGACTCGATTAAAAAAATTAATCTAATTAATTCGAGGCTTTGTATTTAATTAATCGAAATTAATCGCATATAAATATTTGACCTGAGAACAGTGAGAATAAGTACATAAGGATTTTTAGTTTACCATGAATAATGACTGAATACATAAGCTTAAGCAACAAAATATTGTTTATTTTTGTTCAACCAAGTCCAACAGCCAGTGCAATATTGCCATTAATTGTGCGTCTGCAGGAAAAAGGAAACTGAAGTGTGGAAAGCAAAGTGTGATTAATTTCGATTAACATTTTTAATCGCACTAAACCTCATGTAATTAATTAATCGCAATTAATCGAAAAAAGTCCCTAGTAATAATTCTAAAATAAAGCTGACGACTTCGCGGATTTCACCTATTGAGGGTTATTTTCAGAACGAACCCCCCGCGATAAACCAGGGCCCAGTGTGCAGTCAGTCTTTGTGTAGGTCGTAGTCGTCACGTTTTACAGTTACAAAAAAACTACGCCACAAAAAAGCAATGAAAATGTGATCCTGTTGTTTCAAAACAAAAACAACGAAAACAAAGTTTAGATCAGTTTTGTCGGTCTTAGCTTTCAAATGAGGCGTTGCATTGGCCTTAGTCTGTAAACTCTGCAGATTTTGGGTAAAGTTGGGGGGAGAGAGTGCATTTGTAGGAACATCATGATGTCACTGTGTGGTGTCATTAAACCATGTCCTGTCTCCATCTCCATCTGTCCGTCGCCGTCGCCGTGGAAACAGCCGCTGCTGAGCAGTAAGTCTCTGAAACCTGTCTCTGATTGGTCGATTATCCTCAAAACGATGATCACATATTTATGCAAATGATGCAGGAGTGAAAGTTTCTCTTCAGATTCATCGTCTCACACTGAGGATGATGATGATGAGGATGAGGAGGAGACTTTCCTAAAGGTGCATAAATATGACTGTTTTCACCTTCTCTTTGGTTTTTACTTCCTCTGCTGCGTTTGGGGTTTAAGTTATTTTTCTGGCCCCACAGTGAAACGTCCCGGGTTCGATTCCGCGGGTGAAGAGCAGGACAGTTGTTCGCGGTTTGGAAAAACCTTTACAACTCACTCTTTAGAGCTTATTCATTATTATTAGCTCATTTTAATCTCTACTCTCCACCGGCCGAGAGACGAGTCTCCAGGGCGTCTCGGTGAAACCAACAGCTTCGATTTCAGTGGAGACTCCGCACGGTCTCCGAGGTCTCAAGCAGAACACTATCTGTCCTCCTGTCGGATACAGAGGAGATCTCAACATTTTAATTTAGTTTTAGTCTTTTGATGAAAATTTAATTCAATTTTAGTCGAGATTTACTCAAAACAATATCTTCAATTTTAGTCTAGTTTTAGTCGACTAAATTTAAGACAAAGTTAGTGGACTTTGCATTTATAATATTCATTATAATCATATGTAATCAGCTCCTCTGCTTCATGGAGCTGCTCCACATGAACAAAGCTCAGAGACATGATCTGAGGCTCTTTCAGACGGTCAATACAAGTTTGGATGATTTTAGTTTCCTTCATTTTTATTTAGTCTTATTTAGTCGACTAAAATATCTGGACATTTTCGTCACAGTTTTAGTCTCATGAAAAACTAATTTAGTTTTAGGTAATTTTAGTCACAGAAATATCACTTTGACTAAAATTAAGACTAAATAATTTAGTCGACAAAATTAACCCTGGATCTCCATGAGTGGAATGGAGTCTGTTTGAGGTCTCCTTCGTCCGACAGGTCTCGGAGACATTGCAGGGACGTCACAGAAACGTCTCACTGATCTCCAGGGGACGTCTCGGAGACTTCTCTGTCTCCAACTAGTCTCTAGCCGGTGAGATGCCCTTAACCTGTTAAGCCCCGCCTTAACCTGTTAAGCCCCGCCTTAACCGAGCGCATTGTCTCCAGTTCAGCTTTACCTGAATGTAAAAGCTCACAGCCTATAGGCCAGAGTAACGCCTCATTTGACTTTGACACGTTTTTGTTGCTTTTTCCTTCCTTTGTTGTGTGTTTTGTTGCTCTTTTGACACTTTCCTGCGTTTAGATTTGGGTGAAGCCAAACTGGAGAAAATGTGCTCGGTTAAGGCGGGGCTTAGGAGGTTAAACAACACGCAGATGCCACTTCTGCGTCGCCATGTTTGGTTCTGTGGCTCCGCCTTCGTCACACCCTCTGATTGGCTCCTCGTCCTAAGTCCCGCCTGTGTCCCGCGAGTGCTCTGGCTGGACAGGAAACACAGTTTACTCCACGACTGCTCCCGGTGTTAAACACTGTCCCACTTTTGTTTCGCCCGTCTCTGTTCGGAGACTGACCCACTTTTGTTTTGGCGAGGCCTGAGCTGTTCACTTCCCCCTCGGGCTGTTCCCCCATCTGCTCCTCCCCCTGCCCCCCGCTGCCTCCCCTCCTCTCTCGGGAGGTCGAGACGGAAAGTTTGTCGGCTCCAGTGAAGCAGGAGACGCAGAAGTGAAGTGGTTTGGAATCAGGTCAAGAATCTGGACTCCTGCATTAGTTTCACCAGCTATAATTAGCTTTAATCCTCCATCGTTGATTTGATTTATTTGAGCTATAATTTACAGTCCGTTATTATTTACAATATTTACATCATTTCATTTACATTATCACAAAAAAACAATAAAAATAAATAATAACTCAAACGGAGTAGGCCGAAGCAAGAAAGCTTATAAGTGCCTACCCCATATTCAAAATACAATGCAATACAAATAGAAAAGTTTGTTATTTCTGAGTGTATTTACTTAGTTTATAGTTTTCTCTTATTTTTTATCATTGCTTATATTACCATTCTGGTCACCATTCTATTGATTTACTTATTGTTTAAGTAGTCATAGTGTTTTATTTATTTATTTATTTATTTTGTTTAAAAAAAAAATTCAAGTGACACAAGAAACACAAATGTACAGCGATTACATCTTCACAATACATAAGATAGTTAGACATACATTTGGATGTGTGGAGGGTGTGGGAGGTGAGGGTTAAGAAAAGTAAACTGGGCAGTGGGCAGTCAGTGTTTTAGATATACATATACATACACATACAGACATATGTATACATATACATATATATAAAAAAAAAAAATAAAAAAACTCTTCCTCACCGTCCGCGGGCGGTCTCACTTTTCCTCCAAGCTCGGGTCCTCTACCAGAGGCCTGGGAGCTTGAGGGTTCTCAGTATCTTTGCAGTTCCTAGAACTGCACTTTTCTGGACCGAGATGTCTGATGTATTTCCTGGGATCTGCTGGAGCCACTCCTCCAGTTTGGGGGTCACTGCCCCGAGTGCCCCAATGACCACGGGCACCACTGATGCCTTCACTCTCCAGGCCTTCTCTAGCTCTTCTCTGAGCCCCTGGTATTTCTCTAGTTTCTCGTGTTCCTTTTTCCTGATGTTGAAGTCGCTTGGTATTGCTATGTCAACCACCACGGCTTTCCTCTGCTCTTTGTCCACCACACAATGTCCGGTTGGTTCATTACCATTCTGTCCGTCTGTATCTGGAAGTCCCACAGGATCTTGGCTCGGTCATTCTCCACCACCTTTGGAGGTGTTTCCCACTTTGACCTTGGGGTTTCCAGCCCATACTCTGCACAGATGTTCCTGTACACTATGCCAGCCACTTGGTTATGGCGCTCCATGTAAGCTTTCCCTGCAGCATCTTACACCCTGCAGTTATGTGCTGGATTGTCTCATTGGCCTCTTTGCACAGTCTACACCTGGGGTCTTGTCTGGTGTGATAGATCTGGGCCTCTATTGCTCTGGTGCTCAAGGCCTGCTCTGTGCAGCCATGATGAGCCTCTGTGCTGTCCTTCAGGCCAGCTCTGTCCAGCCATTGGTAGGATTTCTTGATATCCGCCACTTCAGTTATGTTTCGGTGGTACATCCGTGTAGGGGCTTGTCCTCCCATGACTGGACCTCCAGCCCTCATCTTCTGTTCCCCATTGTCTGAGACATTCACTGAGCACGTCATCTGTTGGAGCCTTGTATATATATACATACACATACATTACTAGCGCACATATTTATTATACATATATTATCATCATAACAACAATGACAATAATAGCATTCTCAAAAGTATCATCTTCAAATTTATCATGTTTCTCATTGCCGTCATACCTTCTTCAACTGTAATAATGTTGGTTAAGATTGTTCTGTCAGTGGTTTTTGATCGTTTTCCCTATTTATGAGGTGTGTTAAAAAGCCTATTTACCAGTTAATAAAAATGCAAACATTTGACCCGACAGTTGATGACTTTTCCTTTATGCTAATTTTTATTACAAATAAGATTTCCCAATTTTCCCCACATTTTTTTCATTTCCCCTTATTATTCCCCAATTTTTTGCCCAATTTTCCATTTTCCCCATTTTTTTTTTTTGCAATTTAATACTTACTTTACATCAAAATGCATGACCCGGTGGACCTTTTGCACATTTGATAGAACTCGTAAAACATTCAGACTTCCTGACTTTCACTTTAATACGTTTGCAGCTCTGAATGAGAAACAGTTTCTGGTTCCGTAGAGATGAAGCTGTTCTATTGATCCAAGTCCGAGATCAGGCCCAGGAGTTTCCTCCTCTGACGTTGGAGAACTTTCTTTTTCCACCTCTTTTCTTAAATGTGTGACTTTTGCCGTGAATTTTTCTCCGTTTCTGCTGAATGAGTCCAGTCCTGAGATGCAACAAAAGAAAATAAATATACATTTAAAGGGGGGTATTATGTAAAATTGACTTTTTCAAGCTTTATATCATGTTATTATGTCATTCCCTCATTAAACACATGCCTGGAGTGTTGCCTTGGCTCATTCACATATTTTTGAGTAATCAGTAAAAACTTAGACGGCAGCCATTTTAGGTGTAGCTATGCCTCAGTCCTCCTAGGAACGCCCCCACCTCCTGGAGACGCCTCTGGACCTTTCGTCACCAGCCAAGCCACCAACCACTGCTCCTCAGCTCAGCAGAGCCCCCTCCCCGCACAGTAGTGTTGTTTAGATGCCACAGCAGTGTGCTGAAGGGGGCGTGTCGGAAAGCTTCTTAAAGAGACAGAGGCCTATTTCAAGACGTTCAGTACAGCCATTTGAGAGAGCAATTTTATTCAAGGCAGTTATTTTAATTTACTGCATATACAGACCAACAGAAGGTTACGTCATCATTGTAGTATGCTATAGACTGGTGCTATGTGATTGAAAAAACCATAATACCCCCTCTTTAAAAAATCACACAAAAAGTGGCAACACCAGGGCGAATTGTAGATCAGTTTTGTAGGTCTTTCAGTCTGGCCCATAGGCTGTAAAGTCTCCAGTCGAGGAGCTTTAGATTTGGGTAAAGAGTTTGAATCTGACCTCTCTCTCTCTCCTCCACAGAGCCGGGACAGCGGACGACTCGGGGATGCGTTCGGGCGCCTCCCCCACGCCGCCCTCCTCCCTCCCGTCTCACCCGCACTCCCCCACTCGCCGCTGCCGCCCTGCACGCCCCCGGACTGCGCCTCGCTCACGCCCTGCTCCTCGCTGCCGCCCTCGGCCTCGCCCACGCTCACCGAGGTCTACTCTCAGGGCGCCTACAGCCTCAGCTCGTCGTGCGGCGGCTCCTCGCGCTCGCCCTCGCCGCTCACGCTGATGCAGGCCGTGGCGGCGTCCGGGAAGCCCTTCGCCTCCAAGCCCGTGGAGCTGTGGAGCAAACACGACGTGGCCGACTGGCTGGACTCGCTGAACCTGGGCGAGCACCGGGACGCCTTCCTGGACAACGAGATCGAGGGCGCGCACCTGCCGTCGCTGCAGAAGGACGACCTGATCGACCTGGGCGTGACGAGGGTGGGCCACCGCATGAACATCGAGAGGGCGCTCAAGCTGCTGCAGGACAGATAGAGACGCCACTGCTGCTGCTGCCACCAGGGGGCGCTCCAGCTGCGAAAGGACAGAGACGTTTCAGCTTAGTCTGGGTCTGGTCCGGGACAGATTTAGCATCGGGACGTGACTGCGGCGCCATCTCAGGGTTTCAGCAGGACGTTACAATTTAGATCGTGCCAAAATGAAAGCTATTCTTAAACCAGGGCTTTTACTTCCTGTGAGTCGGGCCGGGCGACAAAACTGAATATCCCAATATTTTTAGGGACTTTCTGGATCACGATGATGAAGTGGTACTTTCATTCCGTCACAAATCATTTTCACTCAATTTTTAGTTATTAGCTCTAACTCCCAATATAGATCCATCCATCCATCCATTTCTTCACTTGTCCGTTGCGGGTCGTGGGGCAGCCGTTGGAGCTGCCCAGTCACATAGCACCAGCCCCATGGCTCTTCTGCAGGTGTGGTCACGAGGACGGCCTCACGTTCAAACGGCCTGGTCTTCCTAGGGGCTACCAGTGTATGCAGACACCAATATATCCAATATATATATTTAAATAATTTGCAAAACAGGTGTTGTGATTTTAGCGTTTGTGAGCACGTTTAAAGAGCTGTAGCTCAGCAGTGGAATCATGTTTAGGGCTAACATTTGGTTTAGGCCATTTCTATCAAACATATGTCGAGGAACAATAATCAGCAATGTGCTAGATTGGAAACTTTTGGATTTATAGGCGGCTAAAATAGCCATTTTGAATCTTGTAACTTTTTCCAAATGTCAGGGGCTCTACAGCAGAAGTGTATTGAGTGATCAACTTCATATTCTTGGTTTTTTATTAGGGTATAACTTTGCTGCAGTAGAAGCAGGATGTCGATCTGATAAAGGCTCTTTGAGTTATAGCTTCACACATACGGCTTTTCCACCAAGGTGCTGGTTCAGAGCTGGTGCCGGGTTGGATCCGTACTGACTTGGTTTTCCACCAATTGAGAGCTGGTATTCTGCCTATCGCCATAGCAACACTTTGGGAAGTCAACTGTTACATAAAACATGGATAGTAACATCTTACTACAGACACTTCTGGTCATAAAATACCACACAAATAAGTGTATGTTCCTGCCGACATTTTTGTTTTCTTCTTTCTAACGGCTCCCTCTTGTTTTAGCTGGAGCTAAAGAGCATAAAGCAAAACAACAGTTAGTTTCCTCCACAGAGACTGTTCTGGCGTCTCTAGGAAGTTCTAAGCACTAACTAACTAATATTGGTTGTTCGTCAGAAGAGAAAGCCACGCCCCCAGCCGCTGACATCACTGGTGCTCGTTTCTTGGTCCAGCTTTTAAATGGTTCCCAAACGGCACCAGTTTTTGGAACCAAGAGTCAGCATTTTTTCAGTGGAAAACAAAAGAACCGGTTCTGAAACTGGAACCGGCCCAGAACCAGTTGGTGGAAAAGGGCTAAAAGATGGTCCGACTCAGAAAAGCTCAAAAATGACCCTCCAGTCTGTGCAGGATTTGACCATAGTCACGACTGAGGCTTTTCAGTTTTTCTTCCCAGATAGAACCATAACAGTCAGTCTGTAGCCAGAACCTTCTGATCTAGCTCAAATGATGGTTAAAACATATGTTTAATGCAAAAATGAGGATCAGAAATAGTGCATTTATAACAGAGTGAGTGCAAAGGTCCCGCTGCAGCGCCCCAGGTCAAGATCATTTACTTTGTTTGTAATGTTACTTTACCTTTAAAAAAACGATCATAACGATAGTCGGGTAAGTCGTAAGTTCTGACAAATACAGATACATTTTATTTCAAACGTAGTATTTTTCAGTGTATTTGTTTTTGACAGCTTCATCGTAGCCGATATATCGCCCAGCTCGACCCGCGAGATACTTTCATGAAAAAGCGACTCACGCTTCCATTTAGCTGGATATCGGTAAAGCCCTGGCCTGGTATCAAAAGTAAAAACTCACTCAAAACTCATTTCAAAACTGATTCAGCTCAGATCTCAAATGTTTACAATTACACTAGCATTTTTTTGACTCAAATCTTTAGGAATGATAAAGCATAGAATCTTTGAAGAATGTCTCGTTTGAGCGTTAAAGGCGTTAGATTTGACCTGCTGCCAGTAAATCCTGGATCGGGCTCCTGTTCCTGTTCCTGGATCGGGCCTCCGGGTTCCTGGATCGGGCTCGCTGTTCCTGGATCGGGCTCCGGTTCCTGGATCGGGCTCCTGTTCCTGGATCGGGCTCCTGTTCCTAGATCGGCTCGGGTTCGTCAGATCGGGCTCGGGTTCCTGTGGATGGTCCTGCTCCGCGCTGCCCTCTGGTGGCGGCTCCTCCCTGGATACAAACCTGGACTAAACCTGAACTTCGGCCTCGCCCGAGAGCCTGTTCCTGCAGACGCTGAGCCGCTTTGGGCCCTTCAAGTCTGACTGAACCTCCAGACCTACACCCGGGACTCGCTCTGGACTAAACCGGGACTCGCCGTGGACCTAAACCCGGACTAAACCACGAGATTCTGGCTCAAAACGTCACTGGACTTCACTGCTTTTGGGCGACGAGTGTTTCTCCGGTCTCCGCTCGGACTAACCCGGGATTTAACTCTTTTGAACCTGGATCTAAACGTGGATCTAACCCAGGATCTAACCCTGGATCTAACCCTGGATCTAACCCGGTCTGACCCTGGATCTGGCCCTGGATCTGGCCCGGACTGACCCCGCGGCCCCGCTGAGCTGCGCTGGTCACTGCTCTTTTCTATCTTTGTAGATTTGTTCAGAGAATATTTCTTCACGTAGAGCCGCCGCAGTTATATTTACATCCACCTCTAGGGGCGCTTTGGAATAGAACCTACACCGTTTTTCTTGTTTTTTGCTTTTCACTTTGTGTCGGAGGAAAAACGCCACGTCCCGCCTTTTCACGGAGCCCTGGGCGGAAACGTCTGTGCCAAAAATACAACCAGAGTTTAGGGCGGAGTCTGTGAGTTTAGGGCGGAGTCTGTGAGTTTAGGGCGGAGTCTGCGAGTTTAGGGTGGAGTCTGCGACTTTAGGGCGGAGTCTGTGAGTTTAGGGCCGGAGTCTGTGAGTTTAGGGCGGAGTCTGTGAGTTTAGGGCGGAGTCTGTGAGTTTAGGGCCGGAGTCTGCGAGTTTAGGGCGGAGTCTGCGAGTTTAGGGCGGAGTCTGTGAGTTTAGGCGGAGTCTGCGAGTTTAGGGCGGAGTCTGCGAGTTTAGGGCGAAGTCTGTACGTTTAGGGCCGGAGTCTGTGAGTTTAGGGCGGAGTCTGTGAGTTTAGGGCCGGAGTCTGTGAGTTTAGGGCGGAGTCTGGAGTTTAGGCGGAGTCTGCGAGTTTAGGGCGGAGTCTGCAGATTTACGTCACAGAGAGTTTGTGAGGACGATTTCGCTTTAGCGTTTAAATCACTTTGTAACGTCGTTTTCTCGTAAAAACGGACCTGGTGAAGTTTCCGCTTCGTTCACCGCCTTGAGTCGAATCCTCTTCACTTTGGCCGTGACGTCAAACGGACAAAACTGCAAATATTTTCAGCGACAAAATTTATAAAATGGACTGAGCCAGGTTTTAATTTTTATGTTGTTATTAGTGGGAAAAGACTTTACTTACCTGCTCAAATCAACAAACATTAGACCAAACTTTCCCCCTTAATGTAAAAAAAAGGCTTTTATTTTGAAAACATTACACATTTAAGGCAAGGCAAGTTTATTTGTAGCACAATTCATACACAAGGCAATTCAAAGTGCTTCACAGTTGCATAAAATTACAAGAAAACAGATCAAATCAATCAATAAAACATCAACATAAAGTTAATCAATGACAGTAAAAGGCAAGAGTGCAGATAAAATACTTTCAGTTTTCATATGCACGGGTTTTTAAGGCTTTTATTTAGGAAAAAACACATTTAAGTCTTTTATTTTGAAGATATCACAAATGTAAATGTTTTATCTTGATAATATGGCAAATTTAAGCCTTTTCTTTTGAAAACACCACAAATTAATGCTTTTATTTTGAAAGCAAGAACCCAGAAAACAGACATTTACATTTTTGGAACTAATATGTCACAAAATAAAACCACCTCAGGTCTTACGCGTAACAGCAGCTTCTATATTAAGCTCGTGCATGATGTCACTTCAGACCTGAATTAACACCTTTCTGACAGTGCAGGATTTTAGTGCAGTTGTGGTGAACAGGTCTGGGCTCATTCTACACATTAGGACATGGCTTATTTTAAACTCCGTGTAGTCCCTTTAAACCTGGCTCTGAACATTTAGATTTAGTCACTAAAACATATTGTTGATATCGGACATTTTATTTGAACACATGAAATGACAGAAAACTTGCAACACATTTTCCCTCATATTTAAGTCTCTTACATTTAAAGGGTTTATCTCAGCTGCAGCGTTTGGACTCGATATAAATGATAAAACGCTCTCTCTCCTTAAGACTCCGCCCCTTCTCTCGCGTCGCTTTTATTCTTGGCACAGACGGGCTTCCGTACAGTCCTGGCCCTCGCTTCCCCCACGTCGCCGTCGCAAAACAACGGGGCCGTTTCGCGATCGAAGGTCGAGACGATCTCAGGAATCTCCACAAACCGCCGGAAAAGGCGAGCGCAGAAGAGAGCGCGGCGCCTCATCCTTCGAGAAACGACCCCAAAAATGTAAAAAAATTACCCCGAAACCCCGCCCCGCGTCTCCCTCGTCTGGCACGTCGACGGTAGGAAAAAGTTTAAGTCGTGGTGCCAAGAGTTTTAACACTATATTGTCTAGATTTGTACATAGATATCGATCATATATATTTATCTTAGAGACGAAACCATGGAAATGAAAGAGTATTTATAACTTCTCCAAACCACACTTTTGTAGAAAATAAAAAGGAGACGGGGTTTGATCGTGTGGCTGCGGAGGATGGACTGACACGTTGCTTTTTTTGGCTTTTGTTTCTCACGTAAATCAACTTTAAACTCATTTATCCTGTTTGTAGAAGGGTATTTTACATGTTTTAAAGTATCTGTTAAAGAGTCATTTGCACAAAGCTCATCTGAAACAACAGGAAACTTAAAGTGTCCGTGATTCTGAAGTTTGATCGATGGAAACAGCTGGAGCTTCCTGATAAAAGAGCACAGACATATTCCCACATTCATAATCTTTTCTGCAAAGGTTTGTGTCTCACTCAAGATTCAATTAAACCTGAGACTGGACATGAAGCCAAAGTCGTTAAAGATAAAAGCGTGATTGAGAAACAGCGCTGATCTGTTTGTTGAATTCGAACATAGTGAGGGAGAGAAATACAACATGTTTGTTACTTACACATTTCAGTGGCTGGATCTGGCTTTGTGCACAAAGCTAATGCTACGAGCTAACGTTCCGATCGATCGAGTGAAAACAAGAAATGTGCACGAATAAAGTCAATAAAACCACCATCTACATAAAGCAACCGCTCAACAATGATCACACACTGAGCCGGGCTTGTTGATTTTGTAGTTTAGGCCCAGGGCCGGCCCTAGCCAATTCGCCCTAGGCAAGATAGAACTTTTGACATCACCAACAGCTGTTCTTCTTCTTCTTTAAAGTTCAGTGCAGGCCAAACAAAAGCGCATACCGCCCCCTACTGTATACTGTCCAACAACAACATAGTGTCCAAATAAAGACATTTAAGGAGAAAAAAAAAACATCCAAATGATCCTTCACATTTCCTTTATTTTATCTCAACAGCTGTTTCATAAAGCTACAGTTTGCAATTAGCCATGTGGCTTAAGTTTCTACTAAATGAAGCAAAAGCACAAACTGCTTCATTTCAGCCATTTACTGAGGAGGCTCTTTAAAACCATGTGACTGAGCTGTGGGGACGACAACATGTATTCATCATTTTATAAAGTTTGGCTTGTGCAGAATCTTATTTGTTTATTTATTTTTATTATTGAATCTGCACCTGTCAATCAACAGTGGTTGCGCATGAATCACTCGAGGGTGGGGCGAGGGGGTGGGGAGATTGGCGCAGTGGCTTATGGGATGGCACATAGCTCCTAATCGCCAGTGAGTTAGCATCAGGGGTCCCTATGCTAAAGTGGCTATGATAGTTAGCATCAGAGGTCCCTATGCTAAAGTGGCTATGATAGTTAGCATCAGAGGTCCCTATGCTAAAGTGGCTATGATAGTTAGCATCAGAGGTCCCTATGCTAAAGTGGCTGTGATAGTTAGCATCAGAGGTCCCTATGCTAAAGTGGCTATGATAGTTAGCATCAGAGGTCCCTATGCTAAAGTGGCTATGATAGTTAGCATCAGAGGTCCCTATGCTAAAGTGGCTATGATAGTTAGCATACAGGCCACTTTCCCTAACTCCTTCCTAACCAACAGCCCAATTCGGACGCTTCTTATCATGGCGGACGCTGACGCACATCCGGTTTGGCGTAAGACGTCTGACCACTGTACTGGTTTCGGATGGAGTAGATGATCAGACAGTAACTCCTGAAGCTTCACGCGGAGCTAAACATCTGGAAGGCGATGCTGTTTCCACCGATCAGGCTCCTCACGCAGCCACACGCTCCTCTCCGCAGACCTGTAGGAATATTATTATTATTATTATGGAACTATCCCAAATGTAAAGACTGCGGTCCGACACTGGGGGGCGCCACACGCTTCACCACTTTATGCATTCCACAAAGTCCAGAGTATTTATCTTAGAGCTACTGTTATTAATATTATTATTATTATTATTAGAAGAAGAGAAGATATTTATTATTCTATTATGATTTTTCTGAATGTGTTGGATGTTTTCGATGGTTTTTGAACGTGTGGTTTTTACGGAGCAGAAATGTTTCAAGCGGAAAATAAAGAGACGTTTCCTGCAAAGAAGAAGTCGACACGTGATGGATTTAGTGTGACATTTAACAAAGTGTGTAAGAGCTTTTTCTCAGTCGGTTGTGATAAACTTCAGAAAAAACCTTTATCTGAATTAATGTGGTTAAAGCGAGACGCTGCAGGTGGAACATGTTGAGATCTTTAGTTTTAACTCTGTCAGAGTAAAAACTGCCCAGACTCTCTTTACGATGTTTATTCTCTAATGTTTGAGTCTGAGATTTATCCAGGAAGTGACTCCATCATGTCTGTGTGGCTCCCTGGTCTTTCCCACGCTGATTCATTCACAAATACTGACATGTTTGGTATCCACGTGTAGCAGGAAAGGCAAGGCAAGGCAAGGCAAGTTTATTTGTAGAGCACAATTCATACACAAGGCAATTCAAAGTGCTTCACAGTTGCAGAAAATTACAAGAAAACAGATAAAATCAATCAATAAAACATCAACATAAAGTTAATCAATGACAGTAAAAGGCAAGAGTGCAGATAAAATACTTTCAGTTTTCATATGCACGGGTAAAAGGAGCTGTTTTCAGCCTGGATTTGAACATTGTCAGAGTTGAGGCCTGTCTCACATCCTCATGAAGACTGTTCCAGATTTTAGCTGCATGAGACTGAAACGCAGCCTCACCGTGTTTATTATTGACTCTGGGAACCACCAGGAGACCCCTCCCTGAAGTTCTCAGGGCCCGAGATGGTTCATACGGCTCTAACATGTCAGAGATGTACTTTGGTGCTAAACCATGAAAAGACTTGTACACAAGCAGAGCTGTTTTAAATTCTATTCTCTGAGTGACAGGAAGCCAGTGCAGAGACCGGAGCACTGGACTAATGTGGTCGTATTTCCTTGTTCTTGTCAGGACTCGAGCAGCAGCGTTCTGGATGTTCTGCAGCTCTAACAGCTTGTTTAGAAAGGCCAGTGAGCAGCCGTTACAGTAGTCTAACCTGCTGGAGACAAATGCATGGATGAGTCTCTCTAAGTCTGGTTTTGACACTATTCCTCTGATCTTAGCAATGTTCTTCAGATGGTAAAAAGCTGATGACGTTATTGCTTTGATGTGGCTGTTTAAGTTCAGGTCTGAGTCCATGATTACTCCTAGATTTCTAACCTGATTTTTTGGTTTCAGAGCGAGAGACTCAAGGTGACTGATAACACTTTGTCTTTGTGTCTGTGGGCCAAAAACAATGATCTCAGTTTTGTCTGAGTTTAGTTGGAGAAAGTTGTTTTGCATCCACAAACTGATCTGTTCGATGCAGTGACAGAGAGTATCTACAGGCCCATGTTCACCTGCCGTCAGTGACACATAGATCTGAGTGTCATCTGCGTAGTTGTGGTACGACACATTGTTGCTGTTTATTAGCTGACCCAATGGAAGCATGTAGGCTGTGACCGAGACGACGCTGTAATCCCGATATGGTCATTTCCTTTGTGGGAGACAGTTTGGAAAAGTTTTCAAACATTTGGCAAAGTTTGTACATTTTTAGAGAAATGTATGAACATTTAAAAAATAAATAAATAAATGTTGGTAAAGTTTTTAAAAATTAGGAAAACTTTCGAAACTTTAAGAAATGTTTGGGAAAAAATTGGAAAACGTTTGGAACATTTTGGAAAATTAAAAATAAAATTAAAATTAAATTAAAAATAAATAAATAAATAAAAGTTTGAAAAATCTAATTCCTGACAGATTATTGAGCTTTGTTGTTGTTTTCACTAATAACTATTTTATTCAAAAACTAAGGCCTTGGGAACCCAGGGTGCTGAGGGTGCCGCCCTAGTGGATGGTTTGCTCATTGCAGGTCATATTAATAAGTAGAACAAAAGCACAGAAACTGTATTTTTAGGAGTATCTTTTCCCTCATTAGATTTTTCCCCTGCAGCGTCTCGCCTTTGGAACATTTTGAGTAAAAACTTAAACTACGACTTAAACTAAATCTGAAGCGTTTTTACAGCAGAGGAACGACTTCCTGTCCCGACCTCCTGAGAAAAAGCTGTTTCTCCTCGAGCCTCGAGCAGACGACGGCTCTGGTGTTTGTACATAAGAAGGTTTTGTTTTGTTTCGTTTTGGAGGAGATTGTGAAGCTCCACACACTACACACACACACACACACACACACACACACACACACACACACACACACACACACACACACACACACACACACACACACACTGTCCCCGTGAGGATGCCTTATAAACACTGTCCCGAACAAACTCGCTCAACACTTACTCTGCAGCTCCACCTACAGGAGACACGTGACATGCACGAGAGGAGGACGTCCTGCTGCGAGGTTCAGTCTGACTTTACTCAGTTTCTCTGTGAATGTAGCAAACGGATCTTATTCTGAAGGCGAGACGCTGCAGGAAGAAGGTCCTGTTTCCTGTTTTAACTCTGAAAACACCATCAATTTAAGCCTTTTATTTTGAAAACGTCACAAAATTAAAATTTTAAGGCTTTTATTTAAAATATCACAAATTTAAGGCTTTTATTTTGAAAAGTCAAATTAAGCTTTAATTTCAAAATATCACAAATTTAAAGCTTTTATTTGAAAAATCACACATTCTAAGGCTTTTAATTTGATCCACCTGCATCGTCTCGCTTTAAATCAAGTCTTTATTTATTTATTCATGGACAAAGTGAAATCTCCTTTTCAGTTTTATTGTTTCTGAGCCGGAGTCAAAGCTGGACCCTCTAACCACTGCGCCACCAGCCGACGGTGGAATAACAGACCTCGTCACTGACATAAAGGACCATTATTCTTCAGATTAAACTCTCCAGAGCGGGACTTCCTCCGGTGCGTGCGGCGCCCTCTGCTGTCCGCGGGCGCCCTGTGTTCTGTGAACATTGGCCCGGCTGGCGTGGGACGTTTGCTGCTAACCGCTGACCCTCCTCCATCGCCGCGGCGACCGTAAAAGCACAGTATTTTTAAACGTTTGTACAGATTTATCAGGTTTTATAGGAACAGACGTGCGTTTGCCAAAAACACTCCATCCTCACAGATTCACTTAGACTCTCGTAAGAAGCAATATTTATTCTGAACGCTCGGTTTGACGTTTTACAGTCCGCCCATCAGCTCCGGAGCCTCTGTCCGGGCCAGTGCAGCACCGACTACTTCCTCCACACGGGACTAAACCAGGATCAGATGAGGATGTTTCATCAGGGTCCAGGTTAAAGTCGTGTTTTTGGAACTAAAAATAAAGTAAAAGTCGGTAATGAGGCTAAACCTGTGTGTGAGGGACTAAAACATGGTGACATACGAATCCCCCCATATAACAAAACACCTTTACCTTTATTATTATTATACAAAACAATGAATGGAAATGGGGCATACTGAAAAACAGATATTTCAACTGATTTAAAAACACTTTAAGACTTTAAAAACACCAAATGAAGCTAAATGAGGAAAGAACTAAACTCAAGGCTGAGATCCATATCTTTGAGATAAATAAATTATACAGTAAATCCATTACCGTCAATGCTGAAATATTAGGCCTCAACATGAACCTCTTAACCCCCTCCTTAACTGAGTGCATTTTTTCCTTTTTCAGCTTTACCCAAATCTAGAAGCTTCTCGACTGGAGCTTTACAGCCTCTAGACCAGAGTAACACCTCATCCTTGTTATGATTGTCACGTTTTCATCCCATTGTTTTTTTTTTTTACATTTTTTTACATATCGTAAAACAAAGAAGACGCCAAGATGAGTTTTGCAGGTCTTTCAAATGAGGCTGTAAACTCTCCAGTCGAGAAGCTTTTAGATTTGGGTAAAACTGTAGAATATTTTAGTCCCGGGCCTCCTCTGGATCATCCTCAGAGTTCAGGTCTATTTCCCCATTGTGTCAAAAATCATCATCAATGGGACGTTTCCAGAGTCTGTCTCTCACAGTCACAGACCTCTCCGTTCTCTAAGTGGGAGAACTTACAAAACGGTGGATCAAACACTTATTCGTCCCAATGTTCAGAGTGACACGGATCTTCAAACTCCTTGTAGAATACTGAGTCCTAACTTAGGTGCGAAGTTCACTTGTGAGGACGTTTTTGAATCGTAAAAGCTCGAGGAAAATCATCGACTTCCTGCATGTGTTAACGAAGGCTGGAGGCACTGGTCCGGACGCGAGCCTCTCCTCATCACTGACCCCTAAAAACACGAATAAAAGCTAAAAAACCTGTACATTTTGAAAAGAGGAAAGAAAAAAATAGACATCTGTCCATCTTTGTTTAGGAAAACCTTTAAAACTCTCTCTATATTTGTGAATAACTCCACCGAGAACATGGAAAACGAACACTGTAGAGACGTAGATCTAGATTTAGAGGAAAATGTCACCGATTTGTAACGTTATTTCCCAGGCTCGATGCGACGCCCTCACCTCCTCCTCCTCCATCTTTATATTTAGATTCTGTTCCTCGCCAGTATTAAAGGATTCTCGGTTTCTCGGATGCTGGTCCCAGAGATGCTGTGTTTTGTTTTCTCTCCGTTGCTGTAATTTTGTGCTTTTCTGAGAGTCATCTTGGAGTCGGAGCGAGCGGCGAGATGAAAAAAGGCCGTTTCTTTTTTTTTACCTTGTGACTGTCCCGCTCCTTATCCAACCCAGACGTGTTAATGGCACCAACACTCACTGTAAGAATAAATAGACTATTGCACTACCGTTGTTCTGGCTCGTTTCTTTGGGAGCGTCGTGTGAAGCTTTGTCGTGTGAACATCAAACTCTCCAGGTCCTCGAGTGGAGGAGTTCCAGTGTCTCTGGACTGTGCTGGACGTTTCCGGTGGGCCAGAGGAAACTAAATCAATCATCAATGGAGTCTCACAGTTGTACGATGCACTTTAGGAAATCTATCACGTAATGACTGAGGAGTTTAAATCAGAAAGAAGTTTGTGCTGAAGCCGGAGACGCCTTTGGACTGAACTGACTCTGAGCTGAGTTAAGTTAAACTCTCCGGGAGTTAGTTTAAGTGGAGAGAACATACAAGAGTCTGTGAGGAAATAAGTGACAGGAAACAGGTGAGGCAAAAAGGAAAGAATGAAAAGCAGCAGTGACCGATGTATGAAAAGTGCATCAATAAAATATCTGTCGTTTGCTCAAAGCTGCTCAGGCCCAAATTATGGAGCCAATCCTACAACCTTTGAAGTGCATATGTCACATTAGACACAGTTTCTGCTAAAACACAGTTAAAGAGGGGGTATTATGCTTTTTTCAATCACATAGCACCAGTCTATAGCATACTACAATGATGACGTAACCTTCTGTTGGTCTGTATATGCAGTAAATTAAAATAACTGCCTTGAATAAAATTGCTCTCTCAAATGGCTGTACTGAACGTCTTGAAATAGGCCTCTGTCTCTTTAAGAAGCTTTCCGACACGCCCCCTTCAGCACACTGCTGTGGCATCTAAACAACACTACTGTGCGGGGAGGGGGCTCTGCTGAGCTGAGGAGCAGTGGTTGGTGGCTTGGCTGGTGACGAAAGGTCCAGAGGCGTCTCCAGGAGGTGGGGGCGTTCCTAGGAGGACTGAGGCATAGCTACACCTAAAATGGCTGCCGTCTAAGTTTTTACTGATTACTCAAAAATATGTGAATGAGCCAAGGCAACACTCCAGGCATGTGTTTAATGAGGGAATGACATAATAACATGATATAAAGCTTGAAAAAGTCCATTTTACATAATACCCCCCTTTAAGACGATTATATTTAAGATTTTACAAAAGATTATTCCCAGTTTTCTTTAGTTTGACCATTTTTGTGATGTTTATGTTTTCACTTCCTTATTGGACACCGACAGGAAGTGACATCGATGAAGGTAAACAATTTTAAACTGTTGCCGTGCAACCATGTTAAGTCAATGGGAAATGAATGAGTCAAACTGCTATGGAATGTTTCCTTCTTTTATGTCACTTCCTGTCAGCAGCTTAAAAATTCAAATAAAAATTACTTTTCTGCCCAACATTTCTTCATTACAATTGCTGCTTCACTGAAATAAAAAATATAATTATGCAACTGATGTAATCCATCTAAATAAGTCATATTTTCAAGAGCATTAAAATCTGTCATATGCACTTTAATTATCAAAGCTGTACGAGGGGAGCTTATATATTTTATACTGTTCCCTGGGGAAACACTTACAAAACCAAACTTTATCCAATAAGTATCATTCAAAAAAGAGCGATCCGCATTGTGAATAAAGTGAGCTTTTCATTAAACTAAAAGCACTAACATTTAAGGATTTGGTTGAGTTTAAAACAGCACAATTTATGTATAACATGAGCTATAACGAGTTACCTGTGCATATCCAGGCATTGTTCCAAAAACGAGCTTGCGTTCATAATTCCCGAAATGAAGAAATGTTTCAAAAAACATATGTGAGAACGAGAGCAAAGCAGCTTTGTGTTTCTTTTGTTGGGATTAATGTGTGGAGTGAGTTGGACCAAGAGCTAAAACACTGTAAAACCTTAATTCAATATAAAATTATTTTGAAGAAATCAATTATAAAAAAATATATGAGAATGGAGGCTAAAGATGCAAAATTAAGATGATAGATTTTGTCTTTCTTTGTGACGATCTAAAAACAAATTATTGTATAACTGCAGCATAAGACATTGGCAGCTTTTACTGTTTATGTTTTGTAAATACACTGGGATTTAGCTTCTGCCTATTCCATTTCAGACTTTATGTTTATTTATGTCGTCATCTGCTAAATGTTTAAATGTCTGAATAAAAATAAATCTGAAAACTCCAGGGGTTAGAAACGAGGTCCCAGCCGTGCCCTCTCTGGAGCTTCAAATCAGAATCAGTTTCATTCAGTCAACAGGTTCATAATCTAGGAATTTTCTTTGGTGCAAACGTGCAACATAAAACATAAAACTTGGTTGAGATAAACCAACTTTAAAAGTATAAGGCCCTGCATAGATATAATAATAATAATAATGCATTTGTTTTATATAGCGCTTTTTTGGACACTCAAAGACGCTTTACTTTGCATTATTCATTCACTCTGTACTTGGTGGTGGTAAGCTACTATTGTAGCCACAGCTGCCCTGGGGTAGACTGACGGAAGCGAGGCAACCAGTCTGCGCCATTGGCCCCTCCCACCACCACCAACCACTCACTACCTTCGCTACATTCGCCCAGGCTTCCTGGTGTTGCCAAACGGTCTCCCATCCAAGTACTGACCAGGCCCTTCCTGCTGAGCTTCAGAGGTCTGAGGGATCAGGCAGAGCAATGGCGGTAATATGATTAAACACAACAACAGTTGAACACAGAACAAAAGTGAATGATTTACAGATGGTGATGGTGAAGACCTTTAGTCGTGAGATCTGGGTAATGACTAGGGATGGGAATCGAGAACCGGTTCTACAAGTGGACCCGGTTCTGTTTGAGCAAAGCATCGGAACCGTACGTCTACTTCATTATCGATCCCTCTTATCGATGCTCCCTTTTCGGACACCAGAGCGCGCCGCGGAGCTAGACGCACGTGCGTAATGACCTAGTTCTCCGAGTCTGTTGACGCTGCTTCGAGGAAACATGGAGAGGCCCAATCTCAATCCTACCCCTTATTAGCCCTCCGCTTAGCTCTTCCCCTCCGTTTTGCGTGTTCACGAGAGACTAAGGGGTGTCGTCAATTAAAGCAGTCCATTGCAATGAACGTGTCAGTTCTACGTTCTCGCTTTTCTGCTGCGAACTCTCCGTTTATGTGCGCTGTATTGACTGACTTTGGAGTTTCTTTCCAAACTTTCGATACGTTACTATTGACATGACACACAGGGTTCATGCCTCGCTGCTGCGCCCGCTGTCTCCCCGTCCCGCTGTGCTCTGAGACCGGGTCAGAGACTGTCTGTCCCCGGTCTGAGCGCACCTCTGCAGGCTCCGCTCAGGCCCGGAGCTCAGAGCGGAGTCTGTGGCTGCCTGTCCCCGCCCTGAGCGCACTGTGGGCGGGTCTACCTCTGCCTGTCCCGCCCTGAGCGCACTGTGGGCGGGTCTACCTCTGCCTGTCCCCGCCCTGAGCGCACTGTGGGCGGGTCTACCTCTACCTGGGCGGATCGACTGATCACAGCTCTGGCTAACGGGCTGCAACAGAAGTAGTTCACATGGACAGGATGAAGCAAAAATAGATGAAAATCTGTAGGGTTTGGGCTGAGACCGAGTCCTGTTGTTTAGGTTTTACAAAACAGCATCAGTCTGTTACAAGTTACAGACACAAATGTTTCCATTATATTTGAGGATGCCGGGCAGGCTGAGTGCCAGCAGGAGCCACAGTATATTTGGAAACTTGCTTTATTTAATGAATAGTTTTTCTTGGGAAAAATGACAATGTGTCTTTTTTGATAGAGTTTATCGAAAGCACATTCATTCCTTGCTTTCCCCAACACACAGACAAGTCAGGCATCGATAAGAGAATCGGTAAAGAATCGAATCGATAGGTAAAATTATTAATGGTATTGGTATCAATAAAATCTTATCAATTCCCATCCCTAGTAATGACGGAAAAGGACGAGATCGTGGCGGGTGGGGGTATGCTGTTTCCTCAGGAGGTGCTCGGGGCATGTCTCATGGGGAGGAAGCACCCGGGACACACTGGAGGGACGATGGCTCTGCTCCACCTCTGTTTGAAGCGTTTCCATCACTTTACTGTGAACTGGGGCTTTTTTAGTCTGTGCTTGGCCCTGGTCCAAGCAGATACTGTTTCCATGGATACGGCCCAAAGCAAAGCCACTTCCATCGATACTCCCTGGGAGTGTTTTTATTCAGTGGAAAATTATATCCGAGCGTTTGTTAAACTAACGGTGGAGAAATGGGAGGATTTTTTCTTAACTTTGTTTTCTTTGTGCCGCTGGTATTTTTACTGATAATCAAAATTAGCTCATTAAAACAGAAATGGGAAGAATAAATAACATAAAACATGAGTTAAACTATAATGTATAACGTCACAGTCATGTTGATGTAAAGGCTGCCACCTACTGTTTGTATCGGCCAATTACAAACGTCATAAAATAGTGAATAACAGCAACCCTTAATCCTTATGATGAGACTTGCACTTGTTACAATGGGTTTTATCAGAAAAATGCCAACAATCATTATGCCATTGTGTTACATTGGCTGATGTTATAACATAATAATAACATGATATTAAAGGAACTGTTTAACCTCTTAACCCCCACCTGAACTGAGCACATTTTCCCCAGTGTGACTTTACCCGAAGCTTCTTGAAAAACAAAACGTCAAAAATAGCATCAAAAATGAGAAGAAAACGAGGATTAAAACGCAACAAAAAAGTGTGAGAAAAGTCACAAACAGAACAACAAAACAGAAACAAAAGGGGACAAAAGTGTTTCATAAACACATGCAAAAAGTGGCAAAAATGAGATGAAAAGAATGTGAAAAAAGTGACGACGACACGGCAACAACGCAAGGAAAAAAAATCCATTGAGATCAATTTTGTAAAAAGTTAAAAGCTTCAACAACAAAAATGTGCCAAAAAAAGCAATGAAAGTGCAGCAAAATATTGACAAAAACAAGGAAAAAGATCAGTTTTGTAGGCCTTAGCTTTCAAATGAGGTGTTACTCTGGCCTATAGGCTGTAAACTCCAATCGAAATGTTTTAGATTTGGATAAAACTGAACTGGAGAAAATGTGCTTGGTTCAGGCGGGGGTTAAAGGGATATTTCAGGATGTTTGACATTGGGCCTCATTTCCTAGTTATCCAGAGTGTTGTTGATGTCTGGAGATATTTTTTCTTAAATTCATGCAGTTCTTATATTTGAAGAGTCTAGTGGCGCTAGGCTAGGGCAAGGCTAAAGCATTTCTATGGTATCAGTTAGCCTGCATTAAAAACAGTGTGACCCACTCCACAGTGCACCTGAGGTAAATCACTTATAACACCAGACTAACCATATAAATGTCTGTGTTAATAGAATCATGTTTGAAATATAACTGACCTTGTATCACATGAATTACCGCATTTTGAGGGACTATTTTCTCGCAGATCACTCCGCCGCTGCGTTAGCTTACAGCCACGAAGCTGATGCTGCTCAAATATAAGTTATTTTAAATGATTCTATTAACACAGACATTTATATGGTTAGTCTGGTGTTATAAGTGATTTACCTCAGGTGCACTGTGGAGTGGGTCACACTGTTTTTAATGCAGGCTAACTGATACCATAGACATGCACTAGCCTTGCCCTAGCCTAGTGCAACTAGACTCTTCAAATATAAGAACTGCATGAATTTAAGAAAAAATATCTCCAGACATCAACAACACTCTGGATAACTAGGAAATGAGGCCCAATGTCAAACATCCTGAAATATCCCTTTATGAGGTTAAAGAAATGAACCATATTTGATGTATTTGAGTGGTGTTGCAGTCATCGCTCTCATAATACTTTGGGGGCCGGACTTAGCCCACGGGCCTGACGTTGCTCTGCACTCGGGGCATTTCTTTTCTCTCTAGGGTGTTTCCATTATCCTGTAGAATCTGGTGCTGTATCCATGGTTACCAGGGCGTATCCTGTAAGCAGGTACTAAAAAAAAAATAGGACCAGTTTACAGTAAAGTGGCTTAATTTCATGTATTATTATTATTTATTTGAACGGGACGATGCATATTAATGAACATTAGCTCAGAGCTCGTTTTCATCCACCACAGTCGCCTGGAGTGAAAACCACCAACACAGAACATGGTATACTATAGTAAAGTGTAGTATTGTAGACAAAAATGACGACCAATAGCACCCTCTGCTGGTCAGTGTTGGTTAAAGGCAGTTGAAGCTAATTAAAACGTTAAACCATAAAATAATTGTATTTTTGCTGCAGCCACGTGCAGATCAGCATTTGGAATAAACTAATAATACACAAGTGGGAAAAATACTTCAGTTAACCTGTGTTTATCCTCTGAACCCCCGCCTTAACGGAGCACATTTTTCTCCAGTTCAGCTTTACCCAAATCTAAAAGCTTCTCGAATGGAGCTGACAGCCTATAGGCCAGGCCAGCCTCATTTGAAAGCTAAGACCGGGGAAACTCATCTAAGATTTGTCCTTGCGTTGTTGCTGTGCTGTCGTCACTTTTTTGTAGCTTTTTGGTGTCTTTCATAACTTTTTTGTCGCCTGTTTTGTTGTGTTTATTGCTGCGTTTTCATCCTCATTTACATCTCGTTATTTCTCTTTCAAAAGCTTTTAGATTCCAGAGAAACCATAGAAAATGCGCTAGGTTCAGGCGGGGGTTAAGAGATTAAATAAAAATAAATACTTACAAATATAAAATTATTCAAAACATAAATACGTTTATAATACAGGATACGAAATGAGCCTCAGCAAAATTATCAATCAATTAAACATATATTTATTCTTCGCAAAAAATAAAATAACAATAATTTGAAAACCCTCAGCTTCCGGTTCCTGCGCTTTAAACGGAAGCGGCTTCGGTTCAGACTCGAAGCAGAAGCGAGACTTCGGAGGGAAAATGTTTAAGTTAAACTGTTTTTCTGGCTTAGCGGGCGGTGCTGCGGACTCCTGTGTTTCTGCTGAACATGATCAGAAGCGTAAGTTCAGGGAAGAAGCTGCACCTTTGCGTAAACTGGTGTGAAATGCGTGGCTTTGTTTTGGGCGGGCTAATGCTAACAGCTAATGCTAACTCAATACCTCGCTCTATTTCTGCCTTTAACACATTTCTTTACAGGTTTACATCATGTAATCATTATGTACCTTGTGCCTGACACGAACATTGTGTATTTACTTGTGTAAAAATCTATTATACAACTTTCCAAAGTAGTTTTTCCTCTTGTCACGAGCAGCACGTGGCTTTGTTTTGTCTCCGTAGTTTCTGGTTTTAATCACGTTTTTCGAGCCTCAGATTCAAACTGTTTCATGCGTTTATATCTTTGTATCTCTCGTACTCACGGGACAGTGTGCTCCCTGTCCCCTGAGTTGTGCAGAATTATACCTGGCCTGCTTAGCCGGCCGGTTAGCTCAGTTGGTTAGAGCGTGGTGCTAATAACGCCAAGGTCGCGGGTTCGATCCCCGTACGGGCCACACAGCTTTTGTCTTTACCCAAATCTAAAAGCTTCTTGAAAAAAAGCATCAGTATAGTGACAAAATGAAGAGGTTAGGGGGAAGCCCTCATGTAAGTAGAGCTGGGCACCGTTAAACACCAGTCTGGTATCAAAAAGATAAAAGTGTATATAGAATCTTTATATTCAAGCTTTGATGCTGTTTTCAACATTTGAGAAAAAAAGTGAAACACCAGTCAAGGAAAAGTAGAAAATGGAGGAGACATTCTGGGGCGAAAAAGGGGCAAAAAATTTACCATTTTGGGAAGATTGGGGGGAAAGAAACACAAAGGAAAAGTGTGGGGGGGAAATGGGAACAAGTGGTAAAAAAAGAAATTTTGGGAAAGGAAAAAAAAAGGGATGAAAAGGTGGAAATTTTGGGGGGAAAACGTGTAGAAACATGCGGGGGAGGGCGAGAAGAAAAATGTGGAAAGTGTTTTTTTCTGCCCTTTTTAAAGGAAGTTTCTTCAAAAAGAGGGCTTTAGCAATATTGGTATTTGAGTCCAATTCAAGATAGTCAATGCCAAAGAATTTACATTTCTCAACAATCTGAACCCCAGAATCCTTTTCACATGAACAACATTCTCCACCAACTCGTAATGAGATTCTTGTTACAACAATCATCGGGCTGATCAGTTTTATATGATGCAAGTTTGTTAATGCAATTCAAAGTGCTTCACAGCTGCATAAAATTACGAGAAATAAAACATAAAAAATAATCAATTACCAATGGTGTGTGCAAAGTGTTGAATGATTAGTGTTTATGTTGAATGTGGTAAAACCTTTGTGTTTGCAGAGACGTGATGCTTTGACTCCAGTGCGATGAGCTGAAAGTCGAGCTCTGCAAACTCCTCCCCCTGAGTGACTCTGAGTCGAAGGTAAAGTCATTTATCCATGTGTTTGTTTGTAAAGGTGTTAAAGCGTGAGGGTGATGAGTTGCACTGTGTGAGGTCAGTGTGTGACGCTGACCTCGCTCTGACCTCCTGAAGAGCGCTCGTGTGCACAGGGGCCATCTGACTCACTGCTGAGGCACCAAACACCAGGCCTGGAGATCGTTACGTTTTACTCGATACTTTAACGATACTTAATAATGTTAATTTATGGCTTTTCATTCCATTTAATTTCTTTCGCATTTGTATCATTTGTTTGAGGTGAAACAACCAAGAAACTTCCAACCAGAAAAAACGTTCAGTTTTTCTTTTTTCTCCCCATCTTCTCACGCTTTAAAACGCATAATTTCCCCCTGAAAATTCCCCAGATTTTTCCACTAGTTTGTCCCAAGTTTTTTCAAATTTTTTCCAAAAAGTGTTTTCTTTTTTATTTCCTCCCCCAGTTTTGGAAGTGGAAGCTCTGCACACCTGAGTAGGCAACAGGTGCGTAGAAGAATAGATTACTTGACTTGGAAAAAAAAGCTCCCGCACACTGTCTCACTCTTTTACTTGGCTTTTATTGCAGCAACGTTTCGGTCACTCTGACCTTCATCAAACTTGAAGACAGCCCTTTCCGCTTGATCAGTTATAGCTCAGGGACCGCCCCCAACAGGCAATATCCAATCAGGACCAATCACATATAGTACCTGATCATAGCATCCAATAATCCAATATCTCAAAAAATATCATGCCTTCACAGCACATATAATTAGGCAATTCACTTCCATGATAATTACAAAATTATGCAGATTTTTTTAAACCAAAAACTTCAAAATCTGACATTTAAAAAAATGTGTTATTTTATATCTATAAATGATCAAGCGGAAAGGGCTGTCCTCAAGTTTGATGAAGGTCAGAGTGACCGAAACGTTGCTGCAATAAAAGCAAAGTAAAAGAGTGAGACAGTGTGCGGGAGCATTTTTTTCAAGTTAAGTTCTCCCCCAGTTTTGCCCTTAATTCCCCCCAACATTTCCCCCGATTTTTCTACTTGTTTTTCCCAATAGTTTTTCCACTACTCTTTTCTTAATATTTCCTCGCGGTTTTTCAATTTTTATTCATCTTGTGTTAATCAACAGCATCAAAACTAGAATAAGAAGGATTTATTTTTCTTTTCGCTTTTTGGTTCGAGACTTTAACTTGTTCGACACCAGTAAAACCTTTGTGTCGATCTCGGCCTCTGATCCACTGGTTTAAAGTAAAGTCAGACTCCGGAGCAGCTGCAGTGTTTCACATCAGAACAATCCACTCATGCTTTTCCTTTTCTGTAGTTCATGACGAGATCCAGAGAGAAACGCTCTGCAGGAGAAGAGTTCACTCCGGGCGCTCAGGGTAAGAGACTCTGAATGAAGCTGATCCCACAGTGACGTGTGAGGGTGATGAGTTGCACTGTGTGAGGTCAGTGTGTGACGCTGACCTCGCTCTGACCTCCTGAAGAGCGCTCGTGTGCACAGGGGCCATCTGACTCACAACACTAACGCCTCATAAAGCGTTTCGTCACATCCCCCAAACTGTATCGATACTGTGCTGGTGCAGTGTCGCTCTGTACTGACACCTAGTGGCTCTTATACATCCTTGCTCTGTAATGCCTTAGCATTGAGGAGGTGCTTTTATTTATTTATACACATACTTGCCAACTCTCGAAACATTCCGATTCGTGCGGAGACTCATGATTTTTAACCCTTTCTCCCGCGGTGCTCCTGCTCAGTCATTTCTCCCGCTAATCTCCTGATTTTACAGTGAAGGAAACAAGTAAGATTGTGAGGGATATATTAGCATGATCTGGCAACCCTATCCTTGAGAAGAATCACTCCTTTGCCTCTGTCATCGCTGTCAGCGCTCACACTGGCGCTCGAGGGGAAGACACAGGTATCAGGCATTCATCGCTCTGTTTGTTTTTGTGCTTCATTAGCATGAGGGAACGAGAGTTGGTCGGTCAGCTCCTCCCCCTCAGTGTTACCATGGAGACATGACTCACGCCACATTTGACTAAATTATATTTAAAATACATTTTATTTCAAATAACCCTTAATAACTAAAAACTGCATGAATGGAAAAACTATGTATGTTTTAGACCAGGAAACAGTGTTGTACTTTAAAATTCTGCTGATTTTGCAGAATATGTTCCCTTTAAAAGTTTTTTATTTTATGGAAGACATCTGTAAAATGTTTGTGTTTAGGCACAAAATCAACAAATTAATGCAAGTAACTATTGAAATTGATGGAGTTATTTTCGGCCATGGAAAATTGGTTAAGGGTCATGGAAAACCTTAAGAGGAAATCTGTACAAACCCTGATAAAAGCTTATAGATGAGAACATGTAAAGTCTAATTTAGGCATATAATAGTTTCTGTTCCTATTTTGTAAAAGTATTTAAATTTAATCGAACAAATCTATAGCCTATTTTCCATAGGTTTTTAGTTCTCACTTTTGAGCTCAAGTGTCCTACTTTTCATTCTTAACTGGTCTCCCTACTTACGGTGCTCTGCTCATTTTTTTCTTTATCCTCACTGGTAACAGAATAATATGTAATAACAAAGAAACGATATTTCCAGCACAAGTTTCCTTAATCAGGAAAATACAAAGTAAGAAATGACATCAACAATTACAAACACACCTGGCACGATACTCAGATGAAAAAAAATCTCCCTATTTTTCACAACCCAAAGTTGGCAAGTATGTATATGATGGCTCTGTAGAACAAATGCGGCATTTAACCTGCATGAAATGAATATACTGAGTCACATTACTACGTGTTATTAATTCTGATATAGATCAAGCGTGAAAAATGAAATGCAAACACATTATTTCTGTTAAAAGATCAAAATGATCCCACACAACGGAACTTTTCTTTTTCTCTCGGGCTCCATTTTATTGATGCAGGGGGAAGTTATTTTGACTTTGGAAGGGTCATTTTCTTCTGACAGTGATTCATCCCGTTGACACTTGCTGTTCCTTTTTAAACACACGCATCGGTGACGAGCGAAACAGCAGCAGTATCGGTCACGCGCCTTTTTCTTAAAGCGACACGTCACGTGCGTTGTGACTATTCTCTTGGTTTTTTAATGTATAGACTTAGTATGCTGTAGTTCGAAGTCTATTTTTGCTGTGTTGATTATCACAGTTGAATAAATTAGTTTATTAATTCAATCATTTTCTTCAGTGTGTAATTTAAGTTATTTTAGTTACTATAAAAAAATCGAAATCGGGAGTTTATAATTTAAAAATCGTGATATTATATTTTGTCATATCAAACGGCTTTTCAAATGAGTCACTGCCGATCGCAAAAGGATTCGACAGGACGACGGTGACACTTTAGCAGCTTTAGCTTTCGCTGCTTTAAGGCGAGACGCTGCAGGTGAAAGTATTGTTTTTTCACACAATGGTCAAAGTGGAGATTTTTAGCTCGTTTCCTCAACATCTTAGTTTTCATGCCAGAATAAAAAAACTAAACTGTTTGTTTTACGACGCTAAATCCAAATATGGTAATTTCCTCCTGGGAGACGCCCGGTACAGAAGAGCAGAGAAATGTGTCGCACTCCGTACTAAACTTTAGGGCTGGTTTTCTCAAAGAAGTTTTTGTTCCACTTTAGCTCCTACAGACTCTTTACAGGCTTGGACTTGACAAGATTTTTTAATATCTAATTCCCTGATTTATTCAGCTTTGAACCCGAAAAAACAAAGAGGAATATGAGCTTTTACAGATTATTATTTTTTTTCCACTTGTGATTAGTTTATTCAAAAACTAAATCCCTGTGGAAAAATCTTTACATATGTCACAAAATAATATAATTCAAACCTGGCTGTCCATTATTTTTTGTCGCTGAATAAATCAACGAAACAAAACGCCTTATTTTTATATGAAAACATTTTTCATATTTATATCAGTAATGTTCAGCAAAAGTTTCAAATTGAGATATCTACATTTATCCCTATTCGCCTGCAGCTTCTCGACTTGAAAAATCCCTTTGATCCAACAAGATTTGGAAGGTTTTCTCACAGTATGGAAAATGTTAAGTCTGTAGGAGCTTCTGACGTGGAGATAATGTTCAGTTCAGCCTGTCCACAATAAAAAACACTGACGAGGCGACCGCTTTAGTCATCCCAAAGAGAATAGAAGTAGAACTGAACATTTAGGTGATCTTTTTAATGTTGACTTTTCCCAACAGCTGATGAAACCTGCTCCTCAAAGAATGAAAATGTCTAACACTAAACCTTTTCCCTTTCTGCCCCAGGTCTCGCCAAGCTGTCGGAGGAGAGACCTGCTGCAGAGGGTCTGAACGATGGGACAGAGGAATTGATCCAGTCACTTGGATGTTGAGTCGTTCTTTTCCAGTAGCTTCATGTTGCAGTCAAAGATGGACTCCAGAAAACGAAAACGTAAAGATCGCTGTATTTTACAAAGAGCAGAAGGCGGGAACAGTCTCCACTGCTGCGTCCCGCTGTGCACAGCTGGAGGAAGATTCAATAAGGTGATAAGTTTCCACTGCTTTCCTAAGGATCCGGAGCTTCGTGCTCAATGGCTGATGAAAATAAGACGGGACTTCACAGTGAAGCACAACTCCAGAGTGTGCAGTCGCCATTTTGAGACGGGACAGATCTTCGTGTCTTCCTCGGGGAAGCGTTGTCTTCAGCCGAAAGCTGTTCCATCTTTATTCCATTGGAATCATTTTACAAACACAGAGCGACCCAGAGTTTGGGAACGCCCTCGGCCTGTTCAGACCGTGGCCATGGCAACAGAGGATGAAAACACTGACACGCCCTTCTCTGGAGGTGCCGAGTCGGCTCCAGCCTCGGTCCCCCTGATTGAAGACCATGACTATGCAGCAAGTCCTCTGATCCTGGTCGACCGGATTAAATATGAAACTATGTCAAGGGAGATCGAGGAGCTCAGACGTCGTCATCATCATCATCATCAGTCAACTCGATAATGTCTTTGCTGTTATACATGTTGTGTCTCATTGGCGTTATTTACTAGTGAGACAGTTAGTAATTCTAGCTGCCTTCAACCTCCTTCAAATGCATCTAAATTGTTTACAGTATAATGTATACAGGATACTGCACAGACATGACCACTTTCACTTTTAGATTCACTTCATTGTGTGTCAGTCAACACACAAGCAGAACTGTTACAAAATGAGAAGAAATTGCATTCAGAGGTAGCCTGGCCTTAGCCATCCGTAAACTCCGGTCAATTATATTTTCCCTGCATGTACGTCTGGGTTTGATCTCAGTGGCTGCGTTTCATCGGTTGAATTTCAACCTACCACTCGGCGAGCGGGGAGGCGGGTGTTGTCGGTGACGTCAAGCATTTGCGCCGCATTTGCTGGTTGTAGTTCGGCAATGGCGGCGGATACGAACGTAAAGGAAGCTCTTCAATCTGTTCTGGCTCGGCTCCCAAGTATCCAGAAATTATAACTGAAGCCTTGGAATGCGTAAGGAATGCTCCCAAGAGTTATGATAGCTGCTTCACTCAACACGGGTTCACTACATACGTCACGACCACGCGCTAGCGAAAATCGGATCCAATCGTTTCAAAGGAGTTCACCCCTCCCACCTGTTCACGGAGCTCAATTGAGAAAGTCCAGACCCTCTGTACGAAACGAAATGAGTACGAGGGGATGGTAAAACCAAGCTAATTCAGAAGCACCTCTATCCACCTTATTCCTACGCCCCATGAGCCTTTGCGCGAAAAATGGGCGGTATTTCCGGTTAGACCCGGTTTGCGGTTTGTTTACATTCCGACCGCTCGCACAATCCACTTTCGATGCTCGCACCAGCGTTAATGATGTGGGAACACCAGCTGTCACTGCTCAAACGAGACGACATTACAATCCCGCTGCCAGCTAAACTTGAGGAATGGAGGATGACATGAAAAAGTGGCCAACTATAACGTACAGTAGCATTTTTAGCTATTTTCTGAACTCTATCGCGTCTGACGGCGAGGCAATGAACAATCTTAAAAGCTCCGAGGCTTACCAGTACCTACATAGTAATAAGATTGGTCGTGTTTTGTTAAAAGAAGTGGGACACAATCTTATTTACTTAAAAGCAGACATAGCGCCTAGCCAAAGCCTTAAAGTCCCCCATCACCGAGCATGGGTTTAGTTTCAACATCAGGTGAAATACAAACTGCAGGGTGTTCATGTATTGCAGGTCAAGGCAGATCTTGCAGCCACGCTGCTGCCATCCTGTGGAAGGTAAATGTGATTGTTCTGTTAGATTTAATGATACTTTTCATTGCATTTAATGATGTTTGTGCTTCATGCACAAGCACTTAATGCACCCGCACATCTGTAAATACATTCACGCTGTTCTATGTCAAATTGTTGTTGTCTTTATCATATTTGAAATGTAATCTTCATATAGTTTTTATACTTTATCTAAGTTATGTTTTACAGGTTTTATATTTCATGATTGAACTGAAAGGGAAAAAAATGTGTGTGAACCTGTTCATAACATTGGCCAATAAAATGATTCTGAAACCTTAGACTCTATTACAATCTAATTTAATTTGTTTTTATTAATTCAGGTTGAGAATGCAGTGAGACAGGGAAAGACAGGGTCAGCATGCACTGATCGACAGAAAGTGGAATGCAGGCACAAGAAAGAATACTGAGCTGAAAAGAGTAAAACACCAATTTTAAACGACATAAAGCATTCAACATTCATTAAGGCTCATCAGCATCAGGTGCCACATCAGCAGAGCATGTCCCCAAAGTATTCAAGGATCACAAATAATTTAAAACTTATATCAGTTCTTCTGTTCCACTAAATACTTGACTGTGTTACTTGCATAGTAGTGGCTGTATGACTCGCTTCTTGAATCCAGGTTTTTAGCTTTTTGTAAAACTGTTTCTGTGCAGTCAATTACACATGTTGTGTTAATAAAATGTTCTTTAAAAGCCTTTGGCAATGTTGCTTTGATTGTTTCACGAGGCAACCACACAATAAGGTCCCTCATGTGTTCACACATAATGTCTATCCACATTCCTACAGTCTTGCTGACTTTGTGATATTTTAAATCGGCGTGCTAGATCAGCCATGACAAAGTTTTGTCTGAGTTTCATCAAAGTCATTAAAAATTTGGTCCACAACTGGCATTGACAATGAAGCTGGGGCAAATGGTTGTAGGCAGGATACAAGTGTTTGAAATTCTGTGAGAGGAATCCCTGTATACAGAAGGGAGTCTGCATCACTCTCCAATATGCAGTCAGTAGCAGGGTGTCGCACTTCTGGTGGTAGAGTATGAGTTCTGCATGTGAAGGTGGGCCCTTTGGAATAAACATGATCCTCCATCCATGGGTCTGACCACTGTGTTTGGGCATCACGGGATGATGCAGCTGCTTCGCAAATCTCCACTCCCTGATCCATCTCATCTTGCTCATCTGAGGGTAGCAACACAGAGTCCATTAGTAATCAAGACATAGTGCATTATTTTCTATAAATCAGTCATCTACCCCACCACTTTTCACATTATGCTCCCAAAAATCAAGAAAAGCCTGGTACATAATAACAAACTAGATTAAAGTACTGCATTGTTGAAATGTTTCTGCCCAAATGATGGTATTTCTTATTTCTTGACACTAGCTGTCTAAACCAATTTTATTACTAGTGTTTTACACTATCAATAAAAGTTTATCTGCAAATTCAGCCCATCCTCTTTCACTATTAAGTATGCCTGGCCCTACAAGCATGAAGAGCACCTGATTTGTAAGTGTATTTGCTATTTTTTAGCATTTACTATAGTACTACGGTGATCAACCGTAGTACAATACTAAGCACTCTGCCTCTCTTCTTCTAGGTTACATTATATCTGTTCATAAAATTAATGCTACATGTTGTTGCATGACTAACAATACAGTGCTGTGTCCTCGATACACGTAAAATCATACCTGTTCTTGTGACGCTGCTGTCAAACCTCCTCAGCACCCGGCGTCTCTTCTCCGGTGGTTTGTCATATCCCAACCACAAAGTAGGATGCGCGTGCTCCTCTGTGGGCTTTTTATCAACAAAGTGGAAGGAACACACTTTTAAAGTTGTTGGTGGTTTTATCAGGTTAAGGTTTTTTAACCACATCCTTCGGGGTTCCTCATCACTGGGCAGGCGGTGAAAGCTGTATCGACTCTCACAGACGCACTCGTTCTTCGTCTGAGGTGCATGTTTGAAACATTGCTGCTGTAGCCATAAATTTAACTTTCTCTGGTTGTTAGTACAACCGCGAACAGCGCAACATGTTCCCGAGCTGCGTGAGGACATTTATTTTTTTAATTACCGAGAATAGTGTTAGGAAAATCCTCTTGAAGTGTTCGAGAAAAACTCCGTCCAAAACAAAACCCCGCCGTAGAGTTTAACGGGTCAGCGCAACTTCCGGTGTGATACCGGAAGTTGCGCCCATCGCCGTTTCTACATGAGCGACCCCGGGAATAAGGTGGATAGTGCCAGTTCTTGTGATTTAAGGAGGGAGAAAAACTATCGACAAGTTGATGAACATCTACAGAAATGTGAGATAGAGAAATGTAAATCCCTGCTTCATCTATTTGGTTGACTTGTTTTTGGAAACCCAACCGTGAACAAGGCGCGTCTGTCGCACTGTAAACAAACCTCAACAGGCGTTTTTCCCTATGTTAAGGTACAGTCTATTTACATTTTGAAACTTTGTCAATTAAAGTCTTTTTTATATGAATTCTGTCTTTGTTTCATACATCATTATTATGACTGGAGTAGTTTGGTAAAGTGTTTGAATATCATGGAGTGAATCCAGAGTGTAACTATTTTGCACATTATGTAAGAAAGGTGAACAAGGAAGAGCGATCAGACGCTCAGTGGACACATATTTGAATATATTTGATGACTTTAATTGTATTGTGAGCCCAGATGGTAATTAACTGCTTTTGGCAACGATCTGACATGTTCAGATTCATAGGGCAGTTTGGGGTTTTTGTCACTTTTGTTTCTAGAGTTCACTCAACAGAAAATCCCACTAGAGTTGTATTAATGAGACCTCGCTTCCTTTTTTCTGTCATATTGAGATGGTTATTAACCGTCAAACACAACAAAACTGCCTCTGACGATGGGCCCAAGTGCAAGATGAGAAAACCTTTGACCTTTCAACACGGCCGAGAGCAGCGATAAGGTTTTTTATGCATTTAATCTGATTGTGATAACTTGGCCTCAGTGTTAATTTTGACAACATATTTTAATTTAGTTTTAGTCTTAGTCTTTTGACGAAAATGTAATTCAATTTTAGTCGAGATTTAGTCACAAACATATCTTCAATTTTAGTCTAGTTTTAGTCGACTAAAATTGCAATTAAATTTAGTCGACTAAATTTAAGACAAATTTAGTCGACTTTGCATTTATAATATTCATTATAATCATATTTAATCAGGTCCTCTGTTTCATGGAGCTGCTCCCACATGAACAAAGCTCAGAGCTGCTCCTTTGGCAGTGAATTTACATGATCTGAGGCTCTTTCAGACTGTCAATAGAAGTTTGGATGATTTTAGTCTCTTCTTTTCATTTTTATTTAGTCTTATTTAGTCGACTAAAATATTTGGACATTTTAGTCACAGTTTTAGTCTCATGAAAACATTTATTTAGTTTTAGTCCAATTTTAGTCGTCAAAAATATTACTTTGACTAAAATGAAGACTAAATATTTTAGTCGACGAAATTAACACTGCTTGGCCTACACTATTTTTTTAGCTTTGCAATTTTCACACTTAGCATCATGTAAAATATAAAACTCACACTTTGTTTTATAGATCAAGGCAGATGCAAAGTAGCAGCAGGTCAGAGGTTTGTAAATGACATTCTCACATGAATTTGTTTTGTTTACTGTATATTCATATGTGTTTTATAATGTGTCACTTTGCTGCGACACTAAAGCACTTGAACACAACGCGCTTGTCATTTCCACTTCACAACTGAGAAGGATCATCTTTACGAGAGCACAATGAAGGCAACAGTTAAACCCATAAAAAGAAAGTGGGCGAGGCCCGTCGGTCAGGAGGAATACGGTGAGAGTGAGAGAGTTTGTTGGAGCAATGTCAGAGCGCAGGTAAGACGTTTTCACTTATCGTTAACACTCAATCAGCGTTACCTTGTGGTTGTAGGTTATAGCTATTTGATGTATGGGCTTAACCTCTTAACCCTGCACATTTTCTCCAGTTTGGCTTTACCCAAATCTAAAAGCTTCTCGAATAACGCATCAAAATGGCGACAAAGCAGGGGTGAAAGTAAGCCGGTGAACAAATCCGCGCTGGTTCCGCCGCCTCTCCCTCTCGAATCTCTCTCTGCCGTTGTGGAACGCGTCACAAATGTCCTGTTTATCCAGGTCTTGGAAATGTTAAATCCTTTACCAAAACAACGGGAAATATTTCTAAAGTTCCCTGTTTGTCAAGTAGCATAATAAGAACTGAGCGCTTCCTGTTGGCCTTACAAAATAAAAGCAAAAGCCTTTGTTGTGAAAGGCATGACGAGGATCTAAGATGGATGCAAATACTCCCCTATCTCCGGTTTGGATATTTGTTACTAGTCCACAGATGACACGTGTGAAAGTAAAGTTGTGGGAGTTTAATTAAGAACAAATGCATATGTTTATGCCGTTGAAACGGATCTGGTTATGAAAACACTGCTGTGTTGGTAGTAACTGAATACATGTATTTAGAATTAAAATACTCATTTTGTGTAACTGTATTCAGATACAGTTACTGAATACAGTAATATTAAAGGAATACATCAAAGTACTCGTTCATTAAATTTCAGTTTCATAATCATAACATTAAGAAGACAAAAGGGTCAAAATGGCCGGGAAAAGGTTTAGCTCTGTCCTTTTGGGCTCTGGGCTTTGCAAAGTGCTTTTTTTTTTGCGTTTTCACATTAGTGGTTAATAAGTTGGTAACAGGGATGTAACAATAGCTTAAACATCTTCTTAATCATGTGCCGCATTTATGCATCAACATTATGAAAATCAACGTGAAAGTATTCTAAGTATTCAGAATACAGTACTCTGTTTAGACTAAGCAGTGGAATACATTACTAAAGTATTCTCCCAAAACTGGCTATATTATGTAATTTTTTTTTAAATTTATTTGGTAGGGACAGTGCAAGTTAATGAACAAGCCACACCGGATTGTAGCCTTGGGCTAATTTCCATCCGTCGTCCCCCATGCGCACTCTCAAACACACTCTCATTCATCCTGGCCTATTGTACATGTTTTTAGTGGTAGGGGAAACCGGAGTACCCGGAGGAAACCTACGCAGACACGGGGAGAACATGCAAACTCCACACAGAAAGGCCCCGGCCTTGGTGGGAATCGAACCTGGACCTTCTAGCTGTGAAGCACGAGCGCTAACCACTGTGCTACTGTGCCGCCCAATGACATAGTACCGGCAAGAAAAAAAGCTACTTTCACCCCTGGACAAAAGCAAGCAGTTTGTAGGTGTAAGCTTTCAAATGAGGTGTTACTCTGGCCTATAGTATGTATTAGTTTAGTTTATTTATTTGTTTGAGCAGTTAACCTGCTCAAAGAGAGTGGGCTGAAGCCAAAGGCTTATAAGCGCCCACCCCAAAATATGTATGCTTTTAGATTTGGGTAAAACCGAACTGGAGAAAATGCAGAGGTTAAGCTATACAATCGACAAGGTTAATGATGCATTATGCAACTTTGTATGTGTTACCGGCGCCAGCCCTAGGAGAAGCTGGGCGGTCACAAGTGGCACACAGTTAGCGTAACTGTGTTGCCAATGGTGGTGTAGCTGTGGACAGACACAGAGGAGACGTTGTTTATCAGGCCACAGCTCGTTTACTTCTATTCAGTATTAACATACATTCTAGAACATTGACAATATTTGTCCATTTGCAAAATACACAAATACATAAAAAATAAAATAAAGTTACATACGCACTCATTCCCCTTCACATCCCAACTCCATATGTCTGTGGTAGTGTAAAAGTCCACTAAATCTCCAACAGTACATCTCCCTCACTTGCGCCTTGCTCCTTCTCTTCTCTACCACGTGCACGCACACGCACATACATACACACAGGAAGCGCGGCAACAAAAAAAAGAAAGCGCCTAGCAAACGGCGGCAAAAGTCCATGTAACTCTGAAACTAAACTTGAATTTGAGTAGCATATTGACTACTTGTTACAAAAGCACTTTAGCACGAAATACTGCTTGGACACTGCCTAAAAATACACATTTTCTAAACTACACATACTACTTTCTACTAACGTTTTTGTTTTACCGTTGAGCAACGTTCACAACAAAAAAAACATCTTCTACTAAAACCGAATTATCTGACACTTTCATAGTTAGTTCAGATCATACATTTCGAAAACACTTCGAAGTGGATTACAATAGGTTTGGGCCAAGATTGAGCTACAAAAGTAACTTTTTATCGTACCTGTGGACAGACGCAGAGGAGACAGCTGCGCCTGCGCGAGCCTCTCTAGTCCCCACAGTAGCGCTACTGCACCATCTACTGGTCAGGATGTGTATTACCCAAAACAAAACAGACAATAGCGAATATACAAAAAATAGAGGGGGGGTTTGTCAAAATATTAACTTTAGATGTAGTGTTTTTCAACCTACTACACTTGCGTAAAATAAAAAGTTTATATTTGTGTGTATTTGACCTTAATCATTAACAGAGAAAAGTAAAACCTTTTGTCCCAGGGAGTGGCTGTAAACGCGAAACAAAAGGACATGTTCGACCCCACAACCCTCTTCCTCCCCTTCCCAGCCGCCACGTCGATTTGGTTGAAGAAAAAAGTGTCTCTCCACCAATGTACTTCCTACTTAAATGCGCCAATTCTGGAGTGGCAAGGTCACAAAGTGCGCTCCTATAGCGCAAAATGTTACACTACAGCCTGCGTTTTGACACACAAGATCGGGCCCTAAGGATGTTGGAGCTTTGTAGGTCACCTTGAAACCGCCTTAGCTCCAACTGTATTTACTCCAAAGTTAGTTCAGTCTGTGTTCACACGCGCGCACACAAAACATCGCAACATCAGCCAAGTAACAACGATCAGCTGTTCATGAACTTATTCCCATGACAACGGGCATCGACCTGTCAATGACACTGACACGCGCGCACGTACATGCACACTTCCCCATGTTACTGTGGTCACTCCTCTCCCTCGTGGTTAAATACACTGAGGCTTATAGACGCGCAGCGCGGAGAAATGTACTTAATAAGCACATGGAGAGGAAGTTTCAATGCAGTAGGAAGGGAAAGACAGGAAAGAGAGACGTACCTGATGATTAAGGTTAATCCATTTGCCTCGTCAGAGCAGTAATCCAAACGTCCTCATGCAGCGTAGTCATTCTTTCTTCAGCACAAAACAGGCATCAAAGCGAGAATAGTTCACCAGAGGTCGGCCGCCTTCACACCACAACCGCTCCGACGCAGAGAGCGAGATGCTCCGAGATCACCTGTTTCAGCCGTAGTCGAAGCGGCTGTTTACACCGTCTTAAAGTGCTGCGGTTAGATTCACACTGACCCTAAAGTGGCGCTCTCGGGCCCAAAGTCCCTATAAGTCGACCTAACTAGAGCCTGTGTGAAAACACCCTAAGTGTCTTACACGAAAGCGTTGTGTTATGATTCATGTTATCTGTTCCCTGTGCCATTTTTGTTATGTTGGTGAGTTGTAAACTGTAGTGTGACCTTAAAATGCCAGTGACACTGACAAATGTCCACTATACAGCTGTGCAATGGATAAAAAAAAAAAAAATGTATCACAATATTAGGTGATTAAAAATTCGTAAAAAGAAGCCACAAATTATCGAAAGGTTTCAGATCAGACAAATCTGACAATTATTCATGATTGTGCTTGAATGTAACATGGCACCTTTACTTTCCATCACAGTAGTTTCTAAGACGCTCCTGATCCTGAAGCGTCTTAGAAACCACTGTGATGGAAAGTAAAGGTGCCATGCTGACCACTCATACAACCACTGGGTCACTACAAGGTCAACTTTTTTCGTATACAAAGATGCATAATGCACCTTTTAATCTATGGAGCTCTTTATGAAATGTATAGAAATGCTTAACCTCCACCCGAACAAAGCACATTTTCTCCGGCTTCTCTGGCTTTAACCAAATCTAAAAGTTCTTGAAAGAAATGTCACAAATGCAACAAAAGAGTGACACAAACGTGATGAAAAAGTGACATAAATGTGTGACGAATATGCCACAAAAGAACAGAAAAAGTGAACGAATAAGTGACGAAAGAGACTAAGATGTTTAAAGAAAATGCAACAAAAAAGTGATGAAAAAACAAGATAAAGACCTATTTAGATCAGTTTTGTAGGTCTTAGCTTTCAAGTAGTTTTCACTCCTGTAGGCCAATTCCATAGGGTTTCAGGCCACTTTCTGTTGGGGACAACCCCCTCAAAAGGAACTGGCCTCACGTCTGTCCTGTTCCGCCTCTGTGCAAATGGAGCTATTGGGTCGACGTGGTGCCAGTCCTGTGCGTTTAATTCTGTGCCCTGTCGTCACTGCATTGTAGCCTGGCAGCAGTGAGCCTCAAAAATCACGAACAATGAATGATCCAAATGGTTTATTTTCTTATGTTTACAGGAAAATGGAGAGCCCTGATCCTGGACCCAGCTGGTTCATCAACTTTAAACAACGTGCTGCTGCTCAAAGGTTAGTTTTGCCTTTGTTATCTAAATTAACTGTGAAAAAACTATTATTTTTTTGTCAGAAGGAAGTTTTATTGTATAGCACCATTTTGGGCGAGTAAGTTTCAATTGTTTTCCAGGAGAAAAGACGGCAATAAAAACAAATGCTATCGTCACCACATAAGTATTGAAATCCTGCTGAGCCTGGATTTCACAGAACTGTAGTGAATTCACAAATGTGTAGTATCACAAGCTCTAGGTTTATTCACACACAAAAATAAATCAGCAGATGTCATTTCAAAGTTGACGTGAGCCACAAGGTTTAAACAGTACTTCAATGTGTGGAGACATGAGCAAACAAATCAGATAAACATTGAAAAAAGACAAATTCCTGCTTCTGTAGAAGATTTGTCTCCCTTGAACATAATATGTGTACTCTTTTATACTTGAATCAGCAGTCTTACTGGTCTGAGTCTTATTAGATTGAATTCAGCTTGAAGCATTAATCATTAACAGAGAAAAGTAAAACCTTTGTCCCAGGGAGTGACAGCTTCTGAACTTTGATCTGTGAAACCTTTATTGTTTTATATAAAAGCTTTGTGTTATGATTCATGTTATCTTTTCCTTGTGCCTTTTTTTTTTATGTTGGTGAGTTGTAAAGTGTAGCGTGACCTTAAAATGCAAGTGACACTGACAAATGTCCACTAAATAGCTGTGCAGTAGATTGAAAAAAAAAAAAAAAGTATGACAATATGATGAAATATTCGTAAACAAATAAAACTTTCAAGATTACTTGACAAAAAGGCTTGTTGGAGCCGGCACGCATGGAAAAAAACAGCATTATGTTTTAAAAGATGTTAAGATTCACCAGCCCATGACAATAAAGTTTTTTTAGAAAATGTAAAGAAAGGGGAAAAAAAAGAAGCCTCAAAATATTTAAAAAATATGGAAAGTCTTTAGATCAGACAAATCTGACCAATTACTCACGATTTGTGCTTGAATGTAATGATTTGATTGATTTATTTGAGCTATTATTTACAATATTTACGTCATTACATTTTCACACAAAACCAATAAAAATAAAAATAAATAATGACTCAAAAGGAGTAGGCCGAAGCAAGAAAGCTTATGAGTGCCTACCCCAATTTCAAAATACAATTATTGATTAGCAGCATTGATCATTTGAAGTTTTTGCATGTCACAGGTTGGAGCGAAAATAGAAAAGTGTGTGATTTCTGAGTGTATTTACTTAGTTTTATAATTTTCTCTTATTTTTTATCATTGCTTATATTACCATTCTGGTCACCATTCTATTGATTTACTTATTGTTTAAGTAGTCATAGTGTTTTAGATATACATATATATAAACATACAGACATGTGTGTATGTATGTGTGTATATATATATATATATACACACACACACACATATACATTACTAGCGCACATATTTATTACATATATTATTATCATCACCATAATAACAATGACAATAATAATTATTAAAAATATAACTCAAAATATCATCTTCAAATGTATCATGTTTCTCATTTCTATCAGACCTGCTCAACTGTAATAATGTTGGTTAAGATTGTTCTGTAAGTGGTTTTGATTGTTTTCCGTATTTGTGAGGTGCGTTAAAAAGCCAGGGTATTATGTGGCAAGCTGGTAGAGGGCGGTAGCCCCCCATCAGCGAGCCCCCACCCTGCTGCCCTAACTTGATGTTGTGAACCGCTTTATAATCCTATACTGAGTGGTGCTTTAAAAAGACAAGATTTAGGTCCACATCTCACCTGCCCCAATTCTATTTTATTTGTAATGACCAGTGGAAGCCATAACAGCATTTTTAATGCTTGTAATGTATCTCAAGTACCTTTTAATACAGATCAAATAGATTTGGTTGATAGAATAGGTGACAATTGATTATATCAGCAATGATGTGGTATTTCACAAGTTCATAGTAATACAGATTACTTAAAGGGACTATACATAAGTTTAACCACAAATAAATGTATACAAATTTAAAATTTCTTTCTCATACATGCTCCAGCAATGCCCTGGTGAGTAGAATGAGCCCTGGCCTTTTCACTGTGATTGCCTCTATATGCCTGTAAAGTCACTTAAATAGTTTATGCTCGGGTTGAACAAGAGAACAGCGTAATGCGTAATGCGCGTTCACGCTCAGCTGTAGCGTTAGCTGTATCTCCTCTATACTGACGCTGCAGCGCGAGTGGTAACGTCGGAGGGATGGATATAGGAGAATAAGAGGAGAATAAGAGGAGACCGGCTTCAAGCACCATCGAAACTCCAGCCCAGACCCCAAATAACGAAAAGAAACGAAGAGTTTATTCGAGTACGACAAAAAAGGCGAAAGTCGAGTCTGATCGGCGTAGGCAAAGAACCAGAGTAAACATCGGAAAATGTTGAGAGAATCTCTCAAAAGACCCGCAGCTTATTTTTGCCTGAAGGTAAGAAATTATTACTAAATACGTGAAGGAAAGTATTGTTGATGCTTCAAAACAACGGTGTCCGAGTGTCCGTGCATGTTGTACAAACTTCACTGAAACAAGCCATAAAATAATCATATTTGGAAGTTACCAAAATAGTTGATCTAATAATTTTACAGAGAAGTTGTGTAGTGTTAGTAGCAGACTAGTAGTGTCAGTAATTCAACCTGGATAGACTCACACAGACAAAAGCACTGATTAGGGAGAATTATTGACATGTGTATTAGTTTGGCGATCAGACCCCGGCGTTAGACATCGATGTATAGTCAGTGTAGATGAACAGCTTGGAGTTAGGGATGTCTTCCCCCAAAAGAAGGTGCCGGGGTCGAGCCAATGCCGTGAAAAGAGACACGAGTGCATAGATTGATTGTATGATGAAATGTTTTAAGCCAAACAGGAAGCCGATGCTAATCGGAGATGAGAGGCATGAGAGAGCACGCCCGAGGAGGCATGAGAGGGTGCCTGTGAGGCGCGAGAGCGTGCCTGCAAGGCGTAGAGGAGGTGTGCCATAAGTGGCGTAGAGAGGACGCCTGCGAGGCGTAGCCTGTGCGAGGCGTAGAGGGTGAGCCTGTGAGAGGCGGGACCTTAATGACATAGAAACATGTTAGACAGACGAACCACCACCAGTTATTTGTGCATAGCTTACTATGAATGAGAGAACGTTGAGCTGCTAATGGAGGAATGAAGGGAGCGAATGCTGAGGTTGATCGGCGGCCCAGCTATATTAGGGAGGCTGGATACACCTTGAGTGGCAGCTAAAATGCGGCACCTGTCTGACCAGGCCTGACAGACCTGAGCTGAACTAAGACGGGACCCTGATTGTGTTCAAATCCCGTGAATGTGATGGCCAGTTAGGAATGTTTGAGACCTGATTAATACAACACGGGAAGCGTGGTCATAATATGAGAAATATGCTTCCATCTTCCAAGATTGAATTGCTTTGCTCTTGGTGAAAGATCAATAATAAGTAATTTAGCGCTTGATGGAGCCTAGGAAATGGTACCCCCCCCCCCCCCCCCCAAAAAAAAAAAGAGCCGGTTTGGCCCCAAAAGACCGGCGAGTGGGGACAGTACATGGAACGGCAAATCCAACGGCGACCTTGCGAGGCAGAGGGCAATGAAGCCGGGGCACAGCGCCTGGCGAGGCCAGGACACGGCGGAGACATGAGGCCGGACACAGCGGCCTATGAGCCGAGAGGCACAGCAGAGACACGAGCAGGAACGCAGCGCCGGAAAGGCGGGGACACAGCACCAGGCGGGCAAAGACATGAGACAGGAACGCAGTGCCGCCGAGGCAGCGACACGATTGCCCCTCTGTGTGAGAAGCACTGACCACTTAGCCACTGTCAGACTAATCGTGGTCCTAAACCCCAGGCCATTTCCCCACTTTTTAAAACAGTTTGTTAATATGCCACTAGGTGGCTGCGAGACCAAATTGGTTGATGGTATTTGCACAATATATTGTTTGAAAGTGAATTAACTTTCAATTCAATTGTGCTTACAAAAGGTTAACATGTTAAATGATAAGCATAAAAGAATTGCTATATGTATCCACGTCGAAGAGAAAAGGCAAAATAAACAGCATTCAGCGCCCGGGTTTCGAACCCATGAAAAGATCACAGATTATTTAGAGCCACGTGCTCTACCCACCACACTATCCTGTCATATGAAATGATTTGGTCCTAAACTTATATTTGGAACTAGTAAGATTAGTACAAAATATTTATATAGCCCCTATGTTGCAGAGGCAACATATATTTTGTACTAATGTTAATCTTTATACTTAAATTGCATTAACGTATATATTTAATGTAATTATGGATCGTCTAGATAGAATTAAATGCTAATTCAAAAATAAAGACATTCTGAAAGTGATCTGCCTCTCGTGAGCTTTTAGTGAGGTCGTGTCCTTGTATTTACTGATTGGCTGAGCAAGATTTAATAGTATTGGTTAAAATAAATCCCATTATCATACACTCTGGACGGCGTATCATGCGCCGTTTATTTTGAAAGCGGCGTATTTAACGGCGTATTTAACGGCGTATTTTATTGAATGACGCGTAAATAAGCGATGAATTTTGGCACACATGGCTTGCCATACCAGATGAGGGAACCACGCAAAAACCGGGCAACGTGCGTCAATCCAGTGGAGCAGCGTTCAGGGACACGCCATCGAGGAAGAGAAAGACGTCAGGAACGCCCGCGACCACAGCAGTTTGGGGCACCGTAGCGAGCTACGAGGAAGAGCCGAGCGGCCCGGGTGTCGACAACGTTGGCGCCCGGACAATCACCGCCGCAGAGACGAACAGGCAAATGCTAGAGGTCCCAGAAGCAGAAGTCGCAGCGCAGCGGGGAAGCGAACAGACCATGATTGCTGGGGCTTAAAAGCGGGACCGAGGGTGATGATTGGCTGCTACGGAGGTGCGGCTCTTACGCTGATGGCTGAGGTGGAGGTGTGGCCCTCTCAGGATCGATCATAGGCTCGATGTTGACGCTGGGGTTGTCTACCAGGCTGAATTAACGCCTAGGCTTCATTAACAGTAATTGTGCTGTACCTACAAAACATTTGAGTAGTAACAGTGGTAATGGTGCTGTATTTACAATGGCAAAAATAATGTTGCTAATGTTAGCTTTTCTTGGCCGCAAAATAAGCCTGACTGTTCACTGATTTATAAGCAGTGAAACGACTACAAAAAGTGGACATGTGCCGTTTACAATATAGTTTACGAGTTAGCTACGCTAACTTTGGGCCCAGGGAATTGAAGAGACGATTTTGGCTTTTCCTAGTAGCATTTCTACCGGTGGAAATATTGTATTTTTACAATTAGGCCTGCGTTTATGCATACAAAGTATACGAGTATTTATTTTCTCCTTCAAACATCATTCGTTTATCTGTATTATTTGGCTTCTTCCCTCGATTCACTTTGCTGCATTTGCTCAAGTATTTATGTTGGAAAACATTCACTCAAACTGATTTGGTCTAAATATCTTACAAAACAGTAACGTTTCTTACCTCAGTTTAAGTCATGGCTGCAAATCTGTAAACTGACCAGGACGGGACTGTTATTTCTGGTGCTCGTAAAGCCTGAGCGCCTCATGCACGAGCTTATCATGGAGGCTGCAGTTACGCGTTTGGCCTGAGGGGCAATTGCGAGCACAAAACTGCTAAACTCCACAGAGCCCCTTTTAAGGAGAGTGACTAAGAGACAAGGTCACATGTCTTCAGCATACTTCTCTAACACAGTTCTCTTATACTGTCTTTTAAATTGCTGTAGACTAGCTGCACCTGGTGCTCGATAGATACAAGAAACTAATATATTTTTCTTTTTGTCCAGAATTATCTCTACTGTCACACATTCAAACATATGATCAATTGCCATGATCATGTTGTCAACCAATTTTAAATTGAAATCCTTGAGCACATACAGAGCAACTCCACCACCTAATTTATGTTTTCGGTTTTGGTTGAACATTTGATAACCTTCAAGCTCAAAATTCCTAAATTTATTTTCCTTTATCCATGTTTCAGAATTTAAATTTTAAAGTAAGTTTATGCAGATATTCTTTTATGTGCTCAAAATTAGCATATAAGCTGGCATTTTTCTGGTTTATCTAATAGTGAGATTTGATTATCATCATAATACTTGCAGGTACGAGAAATGTGGAAAATGTGCATATCAGTGTCCACATCATTGAGATGATTTTTTTATAGTCTGTGAGTGAAATATTTGTAGTTCAGACTGTTACGTGTAACTTGTGTCTTCATTGTCTAAAGAGGAAAAGTCAATAGTTTGTGTGTCTGTCATGTTGAATGATTAGGAATGTTTACCTTGTTTTTCACTTGTATTTGTCCAACGTTTTCCACGGTCTTTATACTGGAGTTGGTGTACTGGTGCCTGGACAGACACTGAGCTTATCACCGTGTGCTGCAGCTGGAGCTTCTCCCTCAGAAAACTTCCCAGAAAACTTTTGACTTTTTCTGGGAAAAAGTCAAAGTTTGACTTTTTCCCAGATCTCCCCAGGCGACTCCAACACTCCCTCAAAGACCAGGTTGTTTCTGCGGCTCTGTTCCTACAGATATTCCAGTTTGTCCGTGATAATGTGCAAACTGTTACATACTTTATAAAAATCGTTTTGTAATGTGTTTGTGCTCTCCGTGAGTTTAAATTTCCTTCCTTCAGAGTGTCCACCTCACCTTGCGTGAACTGTAGGCTTGTTTTAAGCTCTTAAATGTCCTTTGTCAGTAAATCCATTCGGGTGTTTGTCGATTCCATGATGATTTTTAAAGTTCTCCTGTTGTTGTTGTATTAATTCCCTGAACATGTCCCTCTGCTGCTCCATGAGTTCCATGACTTGACTGAAGCGTACGTAGTCCTCCTCAGTCGCCGGCTCTACCAGCGGCTTTTCGGCATTTTTGCTTTTCAGGCTAAGCTTTGGGGAAAAGAGTGTCTCACTTCTGTTCAGAGCTAACGCTAACACAGCAGCACAACCTAATGGACCAGACCAAGTTGATATGATTTTATTGATGGATGGATAGAATTCACTGTCCGTGAAGGTGATAGAAATTCTTCTTTGACAGGCTCAAACATGCACACACAATTCCATAAAAGCCCAAAGCACAAAAAAATCAAATACCGCAGTAATATTGCACATCCGTAATCACATATTGCAAATGTTTCATTATTGTACAGCCCAAGTTCACAAGAACATTAACATAATTATATATATATATATATATATATTTATATTATATATTATATTATTTTAAAAAAAAGGTGGCACATTTTCCTTAAAGCAGTTCTTCTTGTGTTGTCATGAAGTGGACGTCCTGGTTGGGCTCCCGTGTGTAGCCAATCCGGCTATGGACCGGATTTACGGGTGTTCCGACACTCCGCGCCCAACGGGGCGTCTTCCAAAAGGTCATTCTGCCAAATCAGTGCCTTTTATTTTATATATTTATTTGTTTGGACAGTGCATGTTAATGAACACTCATTAACATGCTAATTTTCATCTGTTGTCCTACAGTCACACTCTCATTCATTCTGGCCTATGTACAACGTTTAGTGGTAGGGGAAACCGGAGTACCCGGAGGAAACCACACAGACACGGGGAGAACATGCAAACTCCACACAGAAAGGCCCCGTCCAGGTGGGAATCGAACCCTGGACCTTCTAGCTGTGAAGCACGATTTTCAGCAAATTAAGCAATAATATTACAAGTAACTGAAGATAAATACAACAGAATACATTTGCACTGGATTGTATTTAAAAAATCACTTCAGATTTACTGATTGTCAAACAACAATGAACAAATACACTCACAAAAGTGCATAAACGCTAAGATAAAGAGCTGCATATCTTTTTGGTCACAGCCTAATCTTTTCTCCAGTTTATTTTCCGTTGCGTTACATCTTGAGTGAAATCCCCAAATACAACCCTAGCAGCCCAGCGCCAGAGCCAAAATAGGTGAACACGTGCTTTTGTTTGTGTTTCGGCCAGGTGCAAAACATGGTACACGTCACAGATTACGCTCATTTACTGTTGCTTACTTGTATGCTTTTTTTATTTTTTTTTTATTTGATGTTGAGTGATTGATTGCTTCTGTTGAAACATGAATATCCCTCAGGATCAATGAATGAATTTATCTATTGACCTGCTGTACATCTCTCTTTCTCTGAGGACACTGGACACGGACAGGGTTTAATTGTCACAGTTAAACACAGCGGGATAAGTAAAGTCTTTAGTTTGACCAGATAGAGCTTATAAAAGCCGTAACGCTAAAGGAAAAACATGAGGCAGCGTGATGTAAATGAGGAAAAGAATGTGAGGCTGATATAGGAGAGCAGCGCTCTGTGCTGCTTGTAATAAACCACGCCTCAGTCAACGTCCTTTTTTTGTCATGTAATATGCGACACCCTCTCACCAGAGCAGCTAAAATTACATTAAAAAGTCTAACATCTAGCAATGAGAGTAGGCTACTGGTTTAAACTGGGGCAATTGTCCAAATGTATTTTTCCTTTCAAAATAACTTTTTTCTTTGTACTTTTGTGACGAGCTTGGGGGGCTTCAATTTAGCGATTATGCTAATTCTGGTACATTTACATGGAGGCTTTCTGGTGACGTGTTGATAATGTGCACTGTCTTAATTCAATAAATAAAATATATAAATTCTGTGACAATGGCAAAACAAAGCTAGCTTTTTAGCAACTCTTCTGCTCTGGGAAACCTGTGAGACAATGCATTTCTATTGAGATTGAGGAGTCACGTGCCGAGTTGGGTTGATTTGGGGGCGGGGTCTGAGTCGGCCATGATGGTAGTACACCAGGGGCAAGCCCCCAGAATTTAACGCGTTCTTCACATTACAGAGTACTTACATTTGTGCACATTTATTTTTTCGGCGAGACAGAGATGGATCTACAAATACGACAAAGTAAAAGGAAGAAAGTAAAGCAAAGCAAAAAGATAAGGCGAAAGAAAAGGGACCTTACAGGAATAAGCTCATACCACGCGCATAACAGCGGTATTTGGAGAAGTGGCCCATACGAGCTCCCTGCAGCTGAATGGCACAGAGACCTGGACCATTACCGCCGTGCACATACATGCACATACATGGACATAGTTTAGCTTAGTTTAGTTTATTTATTTGTTTGAGCAGTTGACCTGCTCAAAGGGAGTGGGCCGAAGCCAAAGGCTTATAAACCCAAAAATAAAAACAATTACAATTACATTTAACATTTACAGGGTAGAAAATCATAAACAAGGAACATAGAGCAAAGTAACAACAATTTCATTGTTTTTTATTTAAAGAATAATGGATTTGTGTGTTCACGGTATCCAGCTAAATGGATTATTTACATACATGGACATAGTAAACTACCTTGTATTTGGTGTAAGTTACTACACGATGCAGGAGTTTAAAAGCCACAAGTCTTTGGAAAGATAAGAGACTTCTGCTGTGGGTCCAGGACTTGGCTCTACAAGCCTCCAGCTGCTGAAAACAGCTGTACTGGCAAAACTAACTTGCTTCACATGCGTTTTAGTTTGTTATAATTACACTGCATTTAGCAAAATGACAAAGTAATAAAGGGCGTGTTTCGTAAACACTACATTGTTACGAGATGTTCAATGTACACAAAGGTCAGAGACTTGCGCTCCTCGATGCTGTTGAACTGTATCCCATTGTTCCTACGTTTTCCATTTGTATTGTGTGAGGCATTGGAGCAGTTTTTAACGCAGCTGTGACTTCCAGGCGGTAACACAGTGCGGAATAGCAAGAACCTCCTCTACTACCGCGTTAACAACACACGTAAACTATCTGTTTAGCCGCCGGACTGCATCCATCACGGCGGCGAGGGGGGGGGGGCTCTGTGCCGTGACGACAACTTCTCAGTCTCAGTATTCTGTTAAATTGTTGTCCAGAGGGACTTATTTGAAAGGGACTTGAAATGAATATTTTTAAAACCTTGGCATGAAGCATTTAGTAGTTCTCACTCTGCATTAACCGACATGAACGCAGCCCCACAGGGCTTTAATTCTGTGTCCTTTTGTCACTAGCCTGACAGCAGTGAGCCTCTAACACTGGGGTCCTCAAACTAAGGCTCGCGGGCCAAGTCCGTCCCGCCATGCCCCTTTGACCGGCCCCCAGCGCCTCGGCCCTCCACCACTTGAACCGGCTTAATGAGTGGTCATGGCCTATTTTAAAAAAGTGCTATTTGGCAAATAACGTGTTAGTGATGCGCGGGTTGCAGGTTCCACCGCGGTCCCCGTGGGCTGCCCGCGGGTCGGGTCATAAAATTCTCCTTTGATCGCGGGTGGGTAAAAAAATGCTGGTCGCGGCCGCTCTTGCCGCCGTTAACCCGTTCATTGAATTCAGTCACAACTTATTTATCATCTTTAGAGCAGGTTTTGACATAAATATGCAGCAGATTTCATAAAACAAGCAACGTTTTACAGCTTGTGATCCAGAGAACGCTTTTATGGAGCTCCATGTCTCCTCCCCACCCATGTCGTGCGTAAAACTGCTGCAGCTGCGCGTGATCGTCTCTGCCTGGATGCGGGGTGCACTCTGCCTTCTTGGCCCTGGTCCAGCACACATAGCTGCACTTTGTATGAAAAGCGCTTATAAGCAGACGTAAGAGATACGTCTGCTTATAAAGAGTGCAGACGTATCTCTGCTTGCTGCTGCCGCTTGCCTCTTTATTTGCTTTTTAAATCATTCTATTTTTGGGCACATGTCTTGGATGTGATTTTATTCTCTTCTTTTAAGTGAACCAAGGCTTTTTACTCATTTTGATGCCATTTTTACAACTCATTTGACGAACCAGCGACGACAATCTTGTCAACATGGCTGAGGGAGGAAGGAAAACATCTCTTTGTGAAAGCTGTCGGATGTATCAACAAGAAATTTCCCTGCTACGAGACAAGATTTTCCTTAGAGACGGAAAAAGGACTTAATGACACGCTCCCTGTGGAACCCGGTAAGAAGACGGAAAAAACTGATACTTGCAACCTGAAGCTAAACGATACCATAACATTCCCAAAACTTAACAGACAACTTGGTGCTAGGCCAAAGCAAAGACAACATGCTCGTAAAAATGCACCTGGAATAAAGTTAACAAACAGATTTTCACCCCTCTCAGAGGATGTGTATAAGAAGCAGGAAAAGTCAGAGAGAAACACAGAACAAGAAGTCAAAACAAAGATGGAGAGAAAAACTGTGCCAAGTGTCAAGGCCAGAGATATCCTATTGCTTGGAGACGGAGCCATATCTAATATAAACAATGAGATAATGACTACAATCACTTATCCGTCTGCTACAGTTTCTAGATGTTCTAAACAAGGAAGTTACAAATAACCCTGGGATTAATAAACTTGTTCTACATGTTGGTGCTGTTGACACAAGAAACAGAGAGTCTGAAGCCCTGAAAGAAAAGTTTAATAACTTTTTGAGAGACTTGATTGTCTGGACAAAGGGCGATGGTGGCGCAGATGGTAGAGTGGGTCTTCTCATGATCGGAAGGTCGGGGGTTCGAATCCCGCCTCCTGAAGATGCGCACTGTCGTTGTGTCCTTGGGCAAGACACTTCACCCACCTTCCATTGTCTGCGTATATTGGTGTGTGAATGGGTGAGTGGATCCTTGCTGTAAAGCGCTTTGAGTGCCTAACATAGGTGGAAAAGCGCTATATAAGTTGAGACCATTACCATTTACCAAACACGCAATACAAATTTTCATCAGTGGACCTATCCCAAACATCGACGGGAGAATAACAAATTCTCCCGGCTGTTTCAGTTGAATACATGGCTGTCCAAAGTCTGTGAGTCAAGAGGACTGTATTTCATAGAGAACTTTTAATCTTTTCTGGAAACGCGACGATCTGTTTAAAGGAAATGGCCCACATTTGAGCAGAGGTGGAGTGAGACGACTGACGGAAAATCTCCTCCATGCTCTGCACAATCAGTGGAGGCCTGAGCAACAAGAGAGAGCAGAGAGGAGCATGAGAAGAGCTCCTGGCTCACCAGCAAAGGTTCGCCTGCATCCCCAATAAAAGATTCAGTCGCAGCTGCATCATCTGCACCTACAGTAATGGACTCAGTCACAGTTAAGGATCCAGCCACAGTTAAGGAATCAGCTGCACCGGAAAACATCTCAACCATAGCAGCGGCGCCACCTGCATCTGCATCTCCGGGGAAAAGCTCAGCTTCAGCACCACCTGCATCTATAGTAAATGATTCAGCCGAAGGAGCACTTTCTTCAACTCCACCGCAGGCCTTGAGCCCGACTGGTACATCTACACCCTCCAGAGATTTTCTGAATCATTCCCATCACCAAAGTCACCTATGGGATTTCCCAGCCATTTTGAAGCCTTGATAAAACAAGGGATTCAAATGACTCCCTCACTCCAGTCATGTCAAGACCAAGGCTTTCATCCCCGAAGAAGTATCATGCCCTCCCCCACCTCCGATTTCCAGCAGCTTCACTGCTGCTGTCTAGGACATTAAGGGCCTCTGCGTTGCTACCATGCATAGCAAACTCAAAACCAACCAGAGGTCCACAGAGGGAGTGTGTTCTTCTGAAACAATTAGTACAGTCAAACAACATAGATTAGACAAGAGGGCAACAGTCAGACCGTCCAATCAAAGAACTCTAATCCATATCCCTTGCAAAAAGATTCCATCCACTCAAACACAGATAAATCTCAAACATGCTGTACTCAATGCCAGATCGTTAAAAAACAAGTCCTTTTTAATAATAGTTTTATTTCTTCTTATAATCTAGATTTTATGTTTTTAACTGAAACATGGCTTGACAAAACACTGGTAACGCAGTTTTGATTGAGTGTAGTCCATCAATTTCAATTTTGTGTCTGAAACACGCCAAAACCAGAAGGGCGGGGGTGTCTGTGCAATATTCAGGGACAATATAGTCATCCACAAATTGTCATTTGGGGTTTTTGTATCATTTGAGTATGTGTCTTCAAAATGGAGATAAAACAATCTTCCATTCTTTATATGACTATTTACAAACCACCACAGAATTGTTTTATCAAAGACTTTACTGAATTACTTTCATTTATATGCACTGATTTGATTGTTTGGTAATTTCAGGTGATTTAATGTGCATGTGGATGTGACCAATGACAGGCATGCAAAAGAACTTAATGCTGTTCTTGAAATGTTTGGTTTAACTCAGCACGTGAGTGAGGCGACCCACAACAAAGGTCACACTCTAGATCTAGTTATTACAAAGGTGTTAATATATCAAATGTGAATGTTGTTGATGTTGCTTTTATCTGATCATTTTTGTGTCTTTTTTGACTTGTCTGTTGCACCCAAACCAGTGGTTGGGCCTGGAGTTATTCAAAGAAGACACATAAATGATACAACAGGGACACAGTTTATGGAAATGATCAGATTTGAAAATCCTCCATGTTCAACTGTTGATAATCTGTTGGACTCTTATACATCAAGCGTCTTAAATGTTTTGGATACTATTGCTCCTGTCAAGGTTAAAATGGTTAACAATAGACAAAAGGCACCTTGGAGAAGTGAAGATTCGGTCAGGGCACAGAAAAGGGAGTGCCGAAAAGCCGAAAGGAAATGGCGCAAGTCAAAGCTCCAGGTTCATTGTGAGATATACAAAGAAGTGCTTTTTGAGTTCAACCAGATTTTGCGTGGAGAAAGGGAGAAATACTTCTCTAAAATCATCGCAAACTGCAGAAACAATTCTCGTGTTCTGTTTTCCACAGTAAACAGATTAACTAACCTCCAGTTTCACTGCCCTTAGAACTAATCTCTACATCTAAGTGCAATGAGTTTGCAATATTTTTTTATGACAAAGTCCAAGGCATAAAAATGCCATAATTTCCACAACACAAATAGCAACACCTTGAGCTGACACATTTCACTCCTGTTACTGACAAAACAATCGAAGAGATTATCTCCGGTCTGAGTTCATGTACATGCTGCCTTGATGAATTACCCACTAGATTTCTGAAGTCTGTGCTGACCAGCTTGTTACCACAACTTGTTCAGTTAGTTAACATCTCATTAAGACTGGAGCATTTCCAAAGGCCTTGAAAACCGCGGTCATTAAGCCTCTTCTAAAGAAGAGCAGCCTTGATCCCAAGGTACTGAACAACTACCGGCCCATATCAAACCTACCGTTTTTAGGAAAAGTCCTAGAGAAAGTAATATATCAACAGCTCACTTACTTTCTCCTATCTAACAATGTGTTTGATACTTTCCAGTCAGGATTTAGGCCCCACCACAGCACTGAGACAGCTCTGATCAAGGTGACAAATGATATCCGTATGAACACCAATGCAGGTAAGGTCTCAGTTTTAGTTCTGCTGGACCTGAGCGCTGCCTTTGACACAGTGGACCACAGGATCTTACTTCACAGGTTAGAAAACTGGGTGGGAATCTCTGGTACTGCTCTAAACTGGTTCAAGTCCTATCTCGAGGATAGGACGTACTTTGTCGAAATTGGCAACACTGTCTCAGACAAAATTTCCATGACCTGTGGAGTCCCCAGGGGTCAATCTTGGGACCCCTCTTATTCAACTTGTACATGCTTCCATTGGGTCAGCTAATAAACAGCAACAATGTGTCGTATCACAACTACGCAGATGACACTCAGATCTACGTGTCACTGACGGCAGGTGAACATGGGCCTGTAGATACTCTCTGTCACTGATACAGGTGAACATGGGCCTGTAGATACTCTCTGTCACTGATACAGGTGAACATGGGCCTGTAGATACTCTCTGTCACTGCATCCAACAGATCAGTTTGTGGATGCAAAACAACTTTCTCCAACTAAATTCAGACAAAACTGAGATCATTGTCTTTGGCCCACAGACACAAAGACAAAGTGTTATCAGTCACCTTGAGTCTCTCGCTCTGAAACCAAAAAATCAGGTTAGAAAACTAGGAGTAATCATGGACTCAGACCTGAACTTAAACAGCCACATCAAAGCAATAACGTCATCAGCTTTTTACCATCTGAAGAACATTGCTAAGATCAGAGGAATAGTGTCAAAACCAGACTTAGAGAGACTCATCCATGCATTTGTCTCCAGCAGGTTAGACTACTGTAACGGCTGCTCACTGGCCTTTCTAAACCAGCTGTTAGACAGCTGCAGAACATCCAGAACGCTGCTGCTCGAGTCCTGACAAGAACCAGGAAATACGACCACATTAGTCCAGTGCTCCGATCTCTGCACTGGCTTCCTGTCACTCAGAGAATAGAATTTAAAACAGCTCTGCTTGTGTACAAGTCTTTTCATGGTTTAGCACCAAAGTCCATCTCTGACATGTTAGAGCCGTATGAACCATCTCGGGCCCTGAGAACTTCAGGGAGGGGTCTCCTGGTGGTTCCCAGAGTCAATAATAAACACGGTGAGGCTGCGTTTCAGTTTCATGCAGCTAAAATCTGGAACAGTCTTCATGAGGATGTGAGACAGGCCTCAACTCTGACAATGTTCAAATCCAGGCTGAAAACAGCTCTTTTTACCCGTGCATATGAAAACTGAAAGTATTTTATCTGCACTCTTGCCTTTTACTGTAATTGATTAACTTTATGTTGATGTTTTATTGATTGATTTTTATCTGTTTTCTTGTAATTTTTCTGCAACTGTGAAGCACTTTGAATTGCCTTGTGTATGAATTGTGCTCTACAAATAAACTTGCCTTGCCTTGCCTTATAAACAAACAAGGGGATGCGCCAAAGGGAACTCTGGTCACATTATGCAATGATGTTTTATTTTAAAATTAAAATAAATGGAATACCTGTGGTATTTCAAATTAAACCAAAGTGTGAAGACTTGATTAGTATTTTTGCAAACCACTACAGCTAAACAAATATGTTCCTGGAATCAAGTGTTGATCTTGTGGATATGGTGGGGATGACTGTGCCATGCGAGTAATCTCTACTTCACAATGAGACCTGCTGCATTTTGGTCTGGATCATACATTTCTATGTTATAGCCAGCCCGGCCCTCCATCACAGTCAGGAACGACAATGTGGCCCCAGAGAAAAAAAGTTTGAGGACGCCTGCTCTAACATCACGAATAATGAATCATCGAAATGGTTTATTTTCTTATTTTTCCAGAAAAATGGAGAGCCGTGATCCTGATCCTGGACCCAGTGGTGTGTCTCTGAAGAGCGATGACTCCAAAGACTGGCTCATCAACTTTAAACGACCTGCTGCTGGTCGAAGGTTGGTTTTGTCAATAATATGTTATGTATTGTGTCAATTTATGTTGCACCATTTCTGTGATGTTCCATCCATTCCATTCCACTTTTCCAAAATTGGCCTTCTCTCAGTTGACCTGCTGATGAATTCTTCAAGCAGGGTCGAAACATAAACATTGCCTTCATCAATAATATGCACCTAGACAGCTGAAATGGAAAATGATGGGCTGCCTCAAGAGTTACCTGCTCTCGCCGCTGCAGCTCTGAGCGCACCAAGTCAGGGCCTGAAACATTTCTCTCCTCCAGTTTATGGCCCAATGACGCTACGATGAGCATTTACTACTTTTAAAAAATGTGGGTCGGGTACTACATATATGTGTGTGTGTGTATATATATATATATATATATATATATATATATATGTGTGTGTATATATATATATATATATATATATATATATATGTGTGTATATATATATATATATATATATATATATATATTTTTTTTTTTTTTTGTCTTCTTTTTTCTCTTTTTTGCGGCCGATTAGTTGAAAACGTCGGTCGGGTGTTAACTGTAAAGTGGGCTGGTGGAAACATTTCAAATGCAGGACCAATAGTCTCTCAAGCGCAGGCATTTCCAACCATTAGCTCTCCAGCTACTTCCTAGGTACCTCGCCAAACACTTTCTACGTTTCCACATGTGTTTGTTGACTTGCAATTTTTACATACTGAACACAACAGACTCTTGGTTCAAGTCATTTCATGAAATATTAACTTGGGTCCATCCCTCACTGAGAACACGACCCCGAGATACTTGAACTCCTCCACTTGAGGCAAGAACTATCCACCGACCTGAAGCGGGGAAGCACCTTTTTCCGGTGGAGAACCATGGCCTCGGATTTGGAGGTGCAAAGCACAAGCAAAGAATCAGTAAACTATTTTCATTCACATCTTAATGCTTAGGAGCAACAGCGTGCACAGCGAGCACAGCGTTTTTTTTGTTTTTTTTACAGCAGTGGCACTGCCGTAAGTAAACACATGCGTGCGACTTTCAAGCGTAGATAGAATAGAAGCAACAGTGCAATCTGTGCGGTTCGATGTGCAGGCATCATAAAGGATTGATAGAAAGCAAAGACTGTGAGGAGTTATTTTCAAATGTTTACTAGGAGAAAAGACAGCCCTGATCCTGGAACTGGACCCAGCTGTGTGTCTCTGAAGAGCGATGACTCCAAAGACTGGCTCATCAACTTTAAACAACCTGCTGCTGATCTGAGGTCAGTTCACTGCTATCAGGTAAACCAATTACGATACTTAGTCAAATGGACAACACAGCACTGTACATGCTCCTCTCTGGAAGACATGCCTGTATTAAACACTACCTTCAGTTGAACAGCTTCCCTGTTTTAAGAATACAGTTAGGGTTACAACTCTGACAGCCTGGTGGAAAGCCTCTAAACTAACTCCTCAAATTCACCCTGAAAGTATCCTGTTTTAACTACACTTCCATAAACACGCTTCCTCTTCACTGTCACACTTGGGAACGAAAAGGTATCACTCACTTAAACCAAATAACTCTGGACCATCTCTCGTCTTCAACATATTCCACTTTCTCAAACAGCTGCCTATCGGGAACCTGGGCTCCCTTCATTCACTAGTTTAACATACCGTAAATTCTCTAGTAAAGGCCAGGGCCCTTATTTACTGAAGCGCATGGAGGACCAGGCCTTTATTGGAACCAGGCCAAAATTAGAGACAGGCCTTTATTTCTATTTGAGCAAAATGGACGACCAGTAGAATGAAGAAAAACGAGATGTGTTCATTTGAACCTAAAATATTAGGTTAATTTATTAAATAACATTTCAAACACTCTCCCAGCGGCTGGAACATTGACGCCTTTTATCTTGTAGGGACAACAGGAAGCGTTTTGCTGCTGTTAGCGGAACATTTACATCAATGTCACTGCAGGTTTCTCTTTCTTTTTTTTACTGCGGACCGGATTATTTGTTGTTATCTGGTGTAAAGGCGAGTTCAGACGGAGCGTTTGTGTTTGTGATCGATCATAAAACAGACCCGAGAGAAGATGAGACGCTCGCGTCGATCGGAGGAGTTATTTTGAGGCGTGGAACCTACCTGCTGGATGTGCTTTGACGAGGCGATGGTGACTTTATTAAAACCCTGGAGGGTCACACAACATTTGTTGCTTGCCCTGTTTCCAAAAATACTCACAGAAGGTTTGAAACGTGGCTAAATCTGTCTCAAAGTTACGCTTGGATCAGCTCCACTCCGCAGCGTTCCCTCTCTTGGCCTCAGTTCCCTCTCTTGGCCTCGGTTCCCGTTCGTTTACTTCCTGCACGTGAGTTATCGTTTACACTAGTATGAGACAAATTCCTAACATGGGAATATTTCTACCGCTATAGTTTCTAATAATAGCCCCGGCCTGTTTTAGAGACCGGCTTTTATTTGCCTCCGGCAGCTGCGAACCCGGCCACTGTTAGAGACCCGGCCGCTAATGGAATACAGGCCAGTATTAGAGAATTTACGGTAACCATCAACACAGGCGCGCTGGAAGACGTTTTCGGCAGGGGTTCCGGGGGTTTATAGAACTCTATAGAAATTATGTAACACAAGGCAGAGCAGGCTCTGTATTCTGCAGGCATCTAATGCAGCAATTTAGTCTGGAGCATCAGCGCTATAAGTCAAGCTAAAGTTAGCATTTGATCTGTTGTACAAAAACAACAGGCCACAGAAAGGTTTTATACAGTCACTGACCAATGGGACACAACGGCAAAAGTGTTCATAAATACCACACACCTTTTATCATCCTGAAGACTTCACCGAGGAGCACTTTGAGACGCAAAAGTGGGCAAGCGAGGTTCATGCAGAGCGAGGGAGGGGGAGAGCGCACATGGGTCGCAGTTACAGCGTGCACATTTCTCGTTACACAAATACACTTGTGAACAGTTTGTAGATTAAATATGTGCAATAGTGCATGGACAAAGAGAGTCTGTGTGTGTATCTCGTCGTTGTTATTCTGTCTAGCTCCCTGTGGCATGACGCGAGTCGATGCTATGCGCAGGCAAAATTACGATCTTGTCAAGATAAATCTGATTGGCCAATAAGCACTGAAAATAATAATATTGTGGAACAGAATGAAACAGCTACCAGATATATTCATAAGCTATCATTTTATTGTCATTGCAATCTTTCAAGATTCGCAACAGGGCGTGCTGCACCACCTGCCACACATCCACTTCCGGCGCCCCTGCATCAACAACCAACTCAAAACATCTAAAACATGAAACTAATTGGTTAAGCATTCATAAATAGAATGCCACAGACTCTAACTTCACAGACACAGATGAACCCAAAAACGTCCCTCAACAACGTATACCAGCAGCCACATGCACATTACTTTTATGTAGGAAACATATGGCTGATCCTCCACTATTTCTTTGGTCTGTGGAGCTGGTATCTCTACATACGGAGATATGATACATCATTGTTTTTGTGAGTCATGAGACAAAACGCCACCCAGCTCCATTTTGGATGATGTTTCTAATGCAATTAATGTTAAACTTAATTGAACGGCGCATATGTTTGGCTTTTCTTACATTTTACTGCCACAGCGGGGCAGAAAATATTACAACCACAGAGTACTGCACAGAATACAGCCACATCTCAATGCATAGCCAAGTATTGGCCTAAAATGTCAACGCATGATTAGCGACTGACATTAGCAGGTCTAACCTGGCCTTAGCCGTCCGTAAACTCCGGTCAATTATAATTTCTCTATATGCAAGTCTGGGTCTGACCTCCAGTGGCCGTGTTACATCAGTTGAATTTCAACCTACCATTCAGCGAGCGGGGGAGGCGAGTGTTGTAGGTAGGGATGGGACGGTATGAGATTTATTTTATTTTATTTTATTTATTGGTTTATTGGTCGGGACAGTGCATGTTAATGAACATACATGGGTCTCATGCATGTAAACAAGCCACACCGGATTGTAGCTGTTGTGTTCTTAAATGGATGAAAAAGACTACAAAGGCTTGGTTAATTAAAATCAATCAAAGTTTATTCCCTGAGTGATACAATTCTAACACAATTCATCTGATCTGCTACTCTGTCCCTAAAACACACACACTGGCTTACATCGGGCGGTTCGAACGCTCAGAGAACATATATATCACAAAACAATCAATGAATATGCATGAAATAACAAGCCAATCAGAAGGTCCTGGCTCATCCCTCCTCATCTGTAATCTGACTCCATGATGCTGCTCCCAGGTTTAGCCAAGATCCAGATCAGCTTCTCTGAAGGTCCTTGCTAAAATTCTCCACCTTCGGACCCTGCCCCCAGAGCTTCAAGCAGTAGAACAATGGACCATAAAACCCCCTTAGGAATGTCACACCTAGTTGTAAAAAGGCAGAGAGCTTTGAGCCTACCAGTATCAGCACAAAGCACATGAGCAATACACCACACAGCTATATAAAAATCACTAAAGTCTAACATACAAAATATAGAAATACTTCCACATTATATAAAAATATCTCCACATAGCCTTGGGCTAATTTCCATCCATCGTCCCCATGCGCACTCTCAAACACACTCTGATTCATCTTGGCCTATTGTACATGTTTTGGTGGTAGGGGAAACCGGAGTACCCGGAGGAAACCTACGCAGACACGTGGAGAACATGCAAACTCCACAGAAAGGCCCCGTCCAGGTGGGAATCGAACCCAGGACCTTCTAGCTGTGAAGCACAAGCTCTAACCGCTGTGCCACCGTGCCGCCACGGTATGATAACCTTGACAAAAATACTGCGATATCGCGATATACCGTGAAACCTGTGTCTAACCCTTATCCTGCAGTGACGCCTAGAGCGTAAATAATAATCATGTTATCTGCCTATGTGATGCATCAGATTATTGTTTAGGGAGACTTTAGTGGAGTAGTGCGTACTGCGTAGGTTGTTTACCTCATGTAGTAGTAGTAGCCTTGGCGGCGTGTGACAGCAAGTGGGGAGTTTGTAGCTAAATGAAAATCAGTGTGTCTTTTGATGAGCATTTGGCAAAGGAAGGCTGAGCGTCTTCTGAAAAATAAACCTAAAACAATGTGGTCTAAAGCGTGTCTGTTGAACGATGGACTGGATCATGAACAATCCAAACCACAAAGCTAACAGGTTAGCGTAACGTGAGCTAAACCGCTAAACAGCTGCTTCTCAGCTGTTTCTTTCTATGCACAATCTCAGATCTCCGTTTTTCTTTGCCACAATAACAAGAGAATTCACCCAGTCAGTCGGTTCCTCAACTTTTCTGATAATTCCTTTGGCAATGAGTGTCTGTAACTCCTTTCTTAGTCTCCCTTTGAGTGCTACAGGCACTTTTCTTGCTGCATGTATCACTGGTTCCGCATTGTCCTTTAGCTGTATTTTGTATTTGTTTGGTAGACAGCCAACACCATGAAAAATATCACTGTACTTTTTCACAGTTTCATTTGTTGTGTTTGGACTTTCTTTTGCGTTTTTCTGTTGTGAATTGGCAGTATTTAGAACTGTGCCATCAATAACATTAATTCTTTTGATTAGTCCCATCCTTTTACTTGCCATGAGTCCTGGTATTGGTTGTCTTTCCTCCTCCACAAGGACAAACAGAGCATTGCAGGAACAAACGTCCCCTTTGATAGTCGCTCGAAACAGTCCTTTGTGGGGAATAGGCTGATTGTTGTATGCTCTCAAGTTCAGTTTCTTTGGCCTCACTTGCGGTTTTGGACACAGTTTGTTAAAGCAGTACTAAGTAACTCTTGCCCTAGAGGCCATAAGCGCAACTGCAGGTGTCTTAGCAAGTTACAATTTTTTAACTTATTAAATGTCTTGGAGAGTAAATACTACGCTGACAGAAAAGGTGAAGGGAGAGAGGGGTGTTGTACATCCAGTTATACAATGGGATTTTTTTTCAAACTTGGCTGTAAATACTGTTTAAAGTGGCGCTATCCCGCAGTTAGCTTTGCCCGTTAGCCTGTTAGCTTCTTCTCCGTGATTCTATTAGTGTGTATTGGCTGCTCCGCCCGGTGGCAGTCAAGTTGCAAGCATTGTTTTCTGAGTGTTCATCATCCCATTAACACTTGTATTACCCCCAGAGGGACTACGGAAAGGATTTATTAAGGTAAACGTGTTACTTAGTATTGCTTAAAAATTTCTGAATGGCAAAACATTTATCTCTGCACCAGTGTCAATTTTCAGTGGCACTTCAATAGGGCTGAAACAACTAATCGATTAATCGACGACTAATCGATTATTGAAATAGTCGACAACTATTTTAGTAATCGATTAATCGTTTTTGGTTCACACAGACTCAAATGGAGCAAAAATGACATGAAAATGTAATATTTTTGATGAAAACCTACTTTGTTTTTATAGTTAGGGTCTGTAGTGTTTGTACATTGTAAATTTCATCAATATCTGTCTGTGTCTCATCCAATCAGAATGCAGAATTAGCCTCCAACAAACATTTACTTTAAGTTTACGTCATCAATACGTCCTCAAGTGGTGCCACTTTAGCTTTTTGTGATAAAAAAAAATGAAAAAATAAAAATTTCTACACAATTCACAGCTAAACGATTACTCGATTAATCGTAAAAATAATCGATAGATTAATCGATTACAAAATAATTGTTAGTTGCAGCCCTACACTTCAACACCGTTGACATTTAGATGTGCAATCCATTCATCCTCAGTACCGTCCATGTCCGTTAGTGTAACTGCATCCAGATGCAGAGGTTCTTCCTCGTCACCGCTGCTCGCTGTCTTGTCCTGTCTCACCATGTGGACTTAAAACTGCAAAACAGCACTTTGCGAAGTGGTTTCTGCCACCACATTTCCTGCAGTCTTTTCCATATGCTGGGCATTGCTTTGGGGCATGCTTATTCCCGCATCTTTCACAGTCCCTTTTGTCTCTCTTTTGTCTTTAGTGTCTCTGAAACGCCTCTTTTCTGTCTCTCTTTCGCCTTTCTTTATGGCGTCCACAGTCGCTGGTTCACTGTCATTGTCAAAAGTTCTTAGCTGTAACTTAGACGCTTGACAAATGCGTACGTCTTTCTCCACCGTGAGAGCCGTTTCTTTTAGCAATAGCATCCTCACCCTCTTGTCTTGTACTCCGATCACAATTTGGTCACGTATCATTGAATCACAGAGGGTACCAAAATTACAGGACTGACTTTTGAGATGTAGATCTGTTGCATACTGCTCTATGGACTCGTTTTCATTTTGCATCCTGTTTCTGAACACGTACCGTTCATAGTAGTGATGCGCGGGTTGACTCGACACCCGCGGTCAACCCGCGGGGCCCGCGGATTCGGTCGGTTCGGGTACCTCAAAAATACGGCAAACTTCGGGTGCGGGTGGGTCGGGTTACTACAAAGCACACTTTTTTTTCTTCTTTTTTTTGTCCTTACATTGTTGGCTTACAACATACAGTGCATTCTTATCCATAAATGCCACATAGTCGGCTGTGTTTTGTTGAATGTTTAGTTTTATGGGGTAAACTTATCATTAGCATGTTTTGTTTATATATGTCACCTGGCCTATCGCATATGACTTTACTGACCGCTACAAATGCGGCGGCACAACAGCAGTGCCCAAGCACATGCGACACACACAAGTGGTGATAATAATGCATCAGTAAGAAGCAAGGTAAAATTAAAATAACAAAACACAGCATCTTACTAACCTGAGGAGAGCAACTTCTTGTAGCGTCAGGTTATGGCTGCTCCACGTTAGTCCAAACTCCGTTTAGTTTGACAGAAAGAATTGTCCATGACGTGGTAGAAGTAAAGCCTCATGATAGTTTCTGCTCCTCGTTTCCTGATGAGTCCATAAGTGATTTCAGAGATTCCTCAGGAGCGCAGTAGCAAAACAAAGCATCAAGTGCTAATTCTCCACTGTAAACTCGCGGTCACGTGATGCTCTCCCGTTTGAGTGACAGCAGCTGCAGCCTGACTCATGCTGCTGTTTTTAATGTGTGTGGGTTCGGGGCGGGTTTGCAAATTGAGACACTTTTCTGTGGCTCGGGCGGTTCGGGTTTGATTTACAGCGGGTCGGGTTGGTGCGGGTCAGAAAAAAAGCTGACCCGCACATCTCTAGTTCATAGGTTTCATTTCTTCGTGGCATGCAGTAGTCCTCAAATTTTGTTAAAACATCATCCAATTCAAAATCTTCATCGTCAAATTCAAATGTGTTAAACACATCCAGTGCTCCGCGGCCCGCAACCGTTAGCAACAATGCTATTTTGTGCTTTTTATCCGCGCCATCAAGGCCAGCTGCCAACAAATACAGCTCAAAACTCTGCCTGAAGGATTTCCAGTTTTCGTTCACATTCCCCGAGAGTTTCAACTCTTCTGATGGTTGAATGTTGTTAATTTTTTTGTAAATTTCCGTAATTTACTCCTGGTACCATGTATTGAACTCAGGATGCCATTTTAGTACAACTTTTATTCAGCACGTCAGGCAGTAACTAATAGGCAACAGCGCCAGCAGTGGCGGCTGGTGATATAAAAAACAGGGGGGGCGCTGTTGTCTATACCTACTTTCAATTATATTTTAAAAGACACTTATAAACATTGTTTTTAACCTAAAAAAGAAAGTTATCTTTGGAGCATTTTATTTCATTATTTTATGGAGAATATTATGAATAGACACTTGTAAACAATAAAGAAGCATTAAATGAATTTTTACTTTTGATACATATTTTTTCTGACAATGAAATAAAAGATAATCACTCACTATACATATTTTAGTTTGGAACCACTAAGTACGAGATGATTTGTGTTTTGTACCAACAGAACCAGAACAAAGGCACGAGGTGCGTTATTTTTCAGAGTCCCTCTTTGATTTCCTGTACAGTATTAGAGCCAGACCTGCTATGTTTGCATTACGTGCCTCAGAGCCACAGGTCTAAACCATAGTTTAAACCTGTATAGTTTAAACCATAGTTTAAACCTGTATAGTTTAAACCATAGTTTAAACCTGTATAGTTTAAACCATAGTTTAAACCTGTAAACTGTCAGACAAAAATGATCCTGTCAGAAATAACAGTCTCCGTACCTCTCCGTAGCACCTGAGCTCCTCCTCAATGAATGAATGAAAGACGTTCCCCTCACACCGTCCTCACGGTCCTGAATCTTCTCTCCATCAAATGTCCACGTCCTGGGACATGACAGTCTGTCCAAGTCAGTGAGGGTTGTCCCAAAGTTTTACGAAACAAGCAGTAGCTAAAGCTAGTTAGCATCGTAATGCTACCTCCAGAAAACTCCGTTTAGACGCCGCGTCCGACTGAAGAAAGTTGTCCGAAGTCTATTAGTTTGACAAAATCCTTTCACCTCAGGCAGCAACACGAAGCTTCTCCCGTCTCTCAAATAAGTTTGTCCTCCCATGAGTTCGTACGTGAGCTCAGCGCTGCTATTGTTTACAGTCGAGCACCTCCGCCATTGATCGACACCGGCTAGCTACACATGCGGGTCACAAGAATGATTGACAGCGCCGTTGTCCAATTACATCAGACAAAAGACACAGTAGCAAATATTAATTGGCTGATAATCTAAATGGGAGTGTCCGGGGCGCTATCCTTGCGCCCCAGGAGGAAAGTTAAGGCGGCCACTAAGAGAGAAGCCTGTAGTCACATGGTTTCCAAAAGTTCAGGGACTTACAGCAGACCGGCGCCCCGCGGGTTAGAGACAATGCATTCACACACAGTAATGAATGAATCCAGTGTAAAAAACCCTTTTAAAATAAATCTCCGAAAGGCATTTCTGCAAAATATTATGCAATGTTTTGTATTATTGATCTATGATAATGATGATATTTTTGGAAACATTTTTAGGGAGGGCGGCGCCCCAGCGCCCCCTATGGACCAGCCGCCACTGGTTGCCAGTGATCGATTTTTTAGGCCATCGCATTTCCGCACGTGGCACGGTTCCCTTGCCTGCTAAGGTCCAGGCGGTGGCAGATTTTCCCCATCCAGTTGCGGTCAAGGCCTTACAGGAGTTTTTGGGCATGGTGAATTTTTACATTTTTTACAATTTTTAATAGGTTTATTCCTCGCGCTGCCCACCTCCTACAGCTTTGCGTTCACGTAAGGCAGGGGTCTCAGACATGCGGCCCGGGGGCCAAATGCGGCCCGCGAGATAATTTTTTGCGGCCCGCGAGATGATTTCTTATTTATATTACATGCGGCCCGCCGGTAAATTGCATTAAACACGTTAGAACTACATTTCCCATGAGGCACCGCGCGGTAGCGCCAATGCCGCTGCAGACGCGAGAATGACCACAACATCAGACGTGAAGGGAGATGCGGCGCTTTTGCAGACGACTTATCAACTTTTTTCAACACAGAAACGGACTAACAGCAGCGGACAGAGAGAGGAGCTTCTGAAACAGGTGGAGACTGTCAGAACGCGAGGGAGAAACTTTAGTAGTTCAGCTAAACATGTGCTGGAAAAGTTACAGCACTGCAGCATGACAATAAGCACCTTTACCATCTTTACCTTTATGACTTTGCAAAGCGAACACATCGTAATTAGTGTTTAAAAGCGTCACAACTGTAGCCTGGGCTTAGCCATCCGTAAACTCCGGTCAATCATAATTTCCCTACATGTACGAAACAAAATGAGTACGAGGGTAAAAACCAGGCCATCACAACAGTAAAGTGAGGAGCCTTTTCTCTCCATCTCTCTCTCAGAGCAACATTGTCCTCACACAAGAAGCACATCATGTCAATTAATTTAATCTTAAGGACACGTGCGAACACATGATCCATAGTTACATTAAAAATAGAGAATTATGGAAATGTATAAAAATACTGCAAATAATTACAGCAACATTGATGGTAAAAAATATATAAGCCCATCCATTATCTAACTGTAGGTCACAAAGAGGCCTGAGGCCACTGACTCCACATTATTTACATGAGGTGAAGCTTATTGCTAGTGCTCATTATCAGCTCCAGTCCCTGGTTGGGCCTTTCTACACTAAATTAAAATGACATTTGTTGTACATTTTGCATTTCTTTCTAAATAAGCTAAAAGACAGAAACTGGACCTGAATCCTGAAAGATCATTCACTGATGCCCTGAACCAATTTACCTGAACCACAATGAGATTAATTACAAAAACACTAATTGTGTAAGTCTGTAATTTCTAATTTAGAAGCTCAGCAAATGTTTGGCCCATTGGAAACCTCTGGAAGCTTAAAAATGTGCAGATAGTTAATGTACAGTCTATTTTAAGGTATATTACAGTAAACAATAAAAAGTTGCTAAATCATAACTGACTTAATAAAAAAGGCTTCGTCTGTTGCGGCCCCCGACCAACACTGGGTTTGCATTTGTGGCCCCCAGTCCAAATGAGTTCGAGACCCCTGACGTAAGGCCACTGACACCGTCGTCTGGACACCGGACCGGATTGCTGCTTTTGATGGAGTCTGCGTTAGCTAGTGCAGCTCTCCTCGCTCACCCTGATCCAGATGCTCCCATCACCCTGACAACCAACGCTTCTGACTTAGCTGTTGGGGCTGTTGTGGAGCAGCGGGTGGCAGACGCTTGCGTTATTTAGCCGCGAGTTGCGGGACTGTGAGTGTAAGTACAGCGTTTTTGACCGGGTGTTGTTGGCACTGTTTTGGCTACTCTGCATTTTCGTTTTTTGCTGGAAGGCCGTTCGTTTACAGCTTATGTGGACCATAAACCGCTGACGTTTGCCATGGCTAAAGTAACTGAACCCTGGTCAGCGCGACAGCAGCGCCACTTAGCGGCCATTTCTGAGTTTACTACTGACATACGTCATGTCGCAGGAAAGTCTAACTCGGTCGCGGATTGTCTCTCCCACGTGCTTGTTTGCCCTGTGCTTCTAGGGATGGATGTTTCTGAGTTGGCAGCCGAGCAGCCTGGTGACGCGGATATCCTGGCCCTTCGCTCCGTCGGTACAGGCCTTAAGCTTGAGGAGCATGTGCTGCAGGAAGGGGGCCCGGCCCTCCTGTGTGACGTTTCCACGGGACGGCCCCGCCCTGTAGTTCCAGCAGGTTGGCGTCGCCGCATTTTTGACTCTGTGCACTCTCTCTCACACCCAGGTGTGCGTGTGTCGGTGAAGCTGGTTAGTTCCCGTTTTGTTTGGCCTGGTTTACGCAAAGACGTTAAGGGTGGGCGGCGTCTTGTGTTGCATGTCAGCGTGCTAAAGTGCACCGCCATACCAAAGCCCCTCTAGAACCTTTCCCGATTCCAGCCAGGCGTTTCGACCATGTGCACGTAGATCTGGTTGGTCCTCTGCCGCCGTCAAAAGGTTTCACACATCTGTTTACTATGGTGGATCTGACCACCAGGTGGCCTGAGGTGGTGCCTCTGTCGTCCACCACGTTCGCTGATGTGGTTAATGCGTTTCTCTCTGCTTGGGTCGCTCGGTTTGGCGTGCCGTCGGATATTACTTCTGACCGAGGTCCCCAGTTTATTTCGGAGCTTTGGTCTGGTATGGCGCATTCCTTAGGAGTGCAGGTGCACCGCACCACGGCATACCACCCTCAGGCAAATGGGTTGTGTGAGCGTTTCCATCATTCGCTTAAGGCAGCTTTGCGCGCCGCACTTACGGATGGCAGTTGGGTGGATCGTTTGCCGTGGGTTTTGCTCGGGTTGCGTTTGGCTCCTAAGGAGGACCTCAGCGCTTCTTCTGCTGAGTTGTTTGTTGCTCAGCCGCTCCGTGTCCCGGGTGGGTCTCTCACCCAGCGGGGTTTGGGGGCGTGTCTAGCCCTTCCTTTGTTCGCCCTGTTCTCTGGCCAGTTTTCCGGTGGCTTAGAAAGAATAAAGTTGACTCACTTGCAGCTCGCATTTGTCCTCGTCTTTCTTGCCACAACGTCACTAATGCAGTGATTTTGTTGAAGTTCTATCATTAGCTGAAGTTCACATGCCATAAATGGCCTACTAGGGATGCATCGAACCGATACTAGTATTAGATATTGGAGCCAATACTGAAATAATATATTGGGTATCAGCTACAAATATCTGATACCAGTTTTGGCTCCCACTATTTTAAAAACACAACTTTTTGCTCCCTGTTAAAAGGCGCCGCAGCGTTCTGGACAAACTGCAAACGACAAAAGGTGTTTTGATTTATCCCAGAATTAAGTGTGTTGCAGTAGTCCAGACATGATGAAATAAAAGCATGTATGACATACTCAAAATCTGACAAAGATAAAATTGGTTGAATTTTAGAATAGAATAAAATGTTATTGTCTACCGAGGTAGAAATTAATCTTTGGCTCACTGACACATAAAAACACAAGACTAGGGACAATACAAACATGCCCAATAGAAAAATACATAAGTAAACTAAACTAATATTCAAAAAATACAAAAAATATTACAGAACAGCTCAGTCCATTTCTGTGGCGGGTTCAAGTTGCTGCTTCATCCAGAATTCCCACAGCACAGGGGACAAGATTTCTTAAACAAAGCCCTTTAGCCAGTGCGTTACAGTAACACAGCGGTTAGAGCCTGTGCTTCACAGCTAGAAGGTCCCGGGTTCGATTCCCACCTGGACGGGCCTTTCTGTGTGGAGTTTGTACGTTCTCCCCTGCGTAGGTTCCCTCTGGGTACTCCGGTTTCCCCTATCACTAAAACATGTGCAATAGGTGAATCCTCCAGTTAGGTGTTTCTGACCACCAGCCTGGCTCCACATCAAGGAGATGGGTCCCCGAGCGCAGCACTGCCGCTGCCCACTGCTCCATACGGGTCGTCCAGTGGCATCGAGGGATGGGTTAGATGCAGAGGACACATTTTGTTGTACAGTTCATATACAGTATAATGACAAATAAAGCAACAAACAAACAAACACAAACAAACAAACAGTGGAACTCTGAATCGCCTCCTAGAGTTCAGAAGCTCAAACAGGGTTCAGAGGGTGAGCTTTAGTCGGTGTCCTCTCCTTGTACAGCTCAGGTCTTCCCATGATCTAACAACCCAGTGACACCACTCTGTTCAGTTTGTTTTTTGTTCTGCAGGTCATGTGATTGTACCATGCAGTGAGGTGGAATGTCAGAAGACTCTCAACAATTTATTTGATGAAATGCGCAGTATAAATAAACTTGAATTGCCTTGCCTTGATTTGTACACAGATTATAGAATTTGTGGACTGACCCCAATACTACTGAGTTTTCTTAGAAGGTCAAGTCGCTGAGAGCACTTTTGAGTTAAAAGACTAAGATGATAAAAGCTGGATTTGACCAGATTTAAGTTGAAAATCAGAGTCCATAATGGTGGTGTCTGGTGTGATGTGCTGGCTGAGAGGGCCAGGTCAGAAGGAGCTTTAAACTTAACACTTATGCAATCCCTAGCAAATGGTCCTGATTTGTTAGGACTATTTGCTATATTTAGTGGTTCTCATCTGGCGAGAATATCTGTATTGTATATCTTTCTGTCTGTCAATGTTGGTACACCAGATGAGAACCACTGCTTACCCACCTCTCTCAAATCTGGATTTGAGAGAGGTGGGTGGTTGATGGACCGTTTCTGTTTGTCTTGTCTTCTCTGTGTTGTGTTAGTTTCCACTGTGTTGAGTAATTGTCTTGTTGTTGCTGTTTCTATAGTTTAGCTGTAAAGTTTACAGCGGTTACGTCATCTGATACGATGATTGGCTATGGCTACGTGCAGACGCATGAGAGACATTCAGCACAATAAACGGCTCCGGACAATTGTAAACCACACCTCTCCTACCAGAACATGAACTGGACACCAGACTAAATATCACTTGTGATTTTAGTCTGGCGATAACCAGGCTATGAACACTAATTGGTTGTTTTCAGGTTCTAGAATGTGATGATGTCACAGTGGGGAGGAGCCAGTTTTTCCTATTAACTGCATTACACTTTCACAAGTCGTATCTAAAAAGAAAATATATGAATTACAAAATGATCATTAATATCAGTCACTGGGTCCAAGATCTCTGTACAAGACCAAACTTTTCCTCAAAAAACAAAAGGTTTACCTCTATATAATATTATAGGCCTTTAGAACACTGTGATGTCACCTGAAACCCAACAATACTGTCTCCCGAATGCTGACTTTATCTGACAAAAGACTGCTGCTGACAATGGTTGCCACATTGGGGCAGATAGTTTCCCAAACCTCTTTAAAAGCCGAGGGTGACCACTGTCTACGGGACAGGAAGAAGGTTTGAGTTTATTGACAATTTTTTGTAAGTGATGAAAGTGACACTGTCTCAAACCGGTCTAACACAGCTGAGCAGTTTTGTGCCATCAATCAATCAAGTTTTATTTCTAAAGCGCTTTACAACAACCAAAGTTGACAAAGGGCTGTACACAATAAAAAAATAAAATAAAATAAAACTATTTAAAAGGCATAAAATGTCATTAAAAACAGACCATTATCACATTCACAACAGTTGCCACAGAAAGCAGAATTCACCAAGCGTTGGATTGTTCACCCGCTAATAGGGAACATGAGCTGGGGTTAGACCGTCATGAAAAAGGTTAGTTTTACCCATAGTTCAACCCATGTGTTGTTGCAATAGTAATTTCTATTAATAAATTAATTACTATTGTAACAACACATGGGTTGAACTAAAACTAACCTTTCAAGGGTTCAAGCAAGCGTCTCTGAATGGGACTGAATGAATGGCTTGCCCCATATTTATTTATTATTATTATTATTAGTATTATTGTTTGTTTTTATGTTCTGTTAAAAAGTTATTTAATAAAATAATAAGAACACAAGGTTTTTCCCAATTAGAAATAAGATAGGAAAAATATTGACGTTATTGAAAAATATTGATATTTAACATTAGTTAAAGGTTTGCCCCTAGTTTATAGATAGATAGGTAGGTAGATAGATCAAGCCAAGACGCAGCCAATGGAGAGTCACGTGATCAGTGGAGTGCCATTTTTCCACAGAAAATGACGTCACTGCCACTTTTTTTATCTGCAACATTCATTTAAATTAATCTCAGTAAGACACTTTTAGTAAACTTCCCTAGTTTACTAAAAGGGTTAGTTTGGATTAGTTTAAGAGCTGACATCATTTCCTGTGGAGAAGTGGTGAACTGATTACTTCCCCTTCCATCTGCTGCATTCAGCGTAGCTCCAAGGCATTTATTCAGAGGTCGGAATTTTATACAATTACCAGCGGCCTGGAACACAGCATAAATCCATATAAAGCTATCTGTTATCCTCCAATATGGTGCGGTAATGCAGATCAGCTCCGCTACGTCTCTTTGATGAACTGATTCCTGCTCATGTTTGTGGTTTGGAAATTGATGAAATTACTCAGATAAAAACCAACAGACTTTTGAAATCTAAGGGATATGACCCCAGTGGACTCCATAATGTTAAAACCTTTAAATCTTTTCCTCACAAGACTGGAAGACTTCCCTTACTTGAAAAGTGCAAGAAAGAGGGATTACTCACCAACAGAGAAGGTCTTCAGGCAGATATTCTTGAAATACACTAGATTTGAGAGGTAGTTTCTCTACAATGAGCACTGGGCAACAGTAAATGTGTTTTCAGGGGACTTTATTTGTGTTTGGCTCTTTCCACAGCAAGTATATACCAGCCTTGTTAGTTACAAGCTTATTCTAAAGAGGCATAAAAGTTGGCATGTGACAAAATCGTCTCAATAGTGCTAAAATGTGCTCTCAGTTCGTATACTCAACAAAGACTGGTTATACTCCTGCAACTAACCACCACAAGGTCAACTAAATATACAAAGGAAAAAGGAGGGTAGAATACTTACAGAGTGCTTGGTAGCGTGCTCTAGTAGAAATTCTACCCCGATGCAAGAGCAAACACAAGCTTATATGCCGTTCAAAGGAGGAACCGTAAGCCCTCCCAGTCTTAGGAATTATTTGCATATTCATTAATTTCCGAAGAAGTGCTTACATATTTATTAATTGCTTAGCTGGTTTTAACCGGTTTTCAGACAGCATGTGTGGCACCAGGAGCGAAAGTCAAGAAACCCCCGTCACCAGCGCTAGGCCACAAAACCACTTCCCCCTTTGAAGGCTTACAATGCGACACCACACTTGCATAAGGTCGTAAGTTCAAACAATAGGAGTTTAAGGTCATGAACTTTTACTCATGTTACAAAATTATAAGTATTTTATAAAATCATAGCATTGGCTTTAGCATAATATAAGTTTGCAAACACATTATTATTTATCACACATAACAATTGACTTTGTCAAAGTACTTATAAATTACTTCTATGACTTTTCATATGTCTATAATGTACTTTAGCATCCACATATTATTTCGTATAGCATGTAAACACAAAGCATATGAAATAACTGGGATAATGAAAGTAAAAGCTACTATTCTATGAGTACTTATAAGTGGCTGCCACGGTTTCCCATAGGCCTATAATGTACTAAACAAGCAATATAACATTGATGTTATATGATATATGTAAATCCTGCAAAGCATATTTTATTTAAATCAAAACATTTCTCATATTTCCATAACGCCATGACCAAAGCCCACTTAGGGCCGCGGCCGTCTCGACAGAAATGATGCCAGTATAAATGTTTGTGTGATTGTGCAGGACTGACCCTGGCCCTACGTCGCGCCCCACATCTCTGAGCAGTGACCGGTCTAAAGAAAACCCGCCGGTATTTCAACAGGAGCCGTGTCAGAGGTAACTACAACAGGACACACTCAAGCTGTTTATGCTTCACATTATTCATGTTGTTGTTTACTGATTAACAGAAAGAAGGAAGCAGACGTGTGCGCCAGTGAAGAGCCTCAAAATGAGCTGCACTCCATCTTCAAGGTCTTTTCAATAAATAAATACTTAACATGTGTGCTGTACTCAGTGTTGCTACTTTAAACACGAGTAAAACATTTTGGTTACTCGATAATTCTCGATTCTGAGGGAGATTGGAGACATGGAGTCCGAGTCCGACCATGTTCTCCTCCTCCATTATCAATGCAGCTACCCGTAGTTGTGGCCGTAAGGTCTCTGGTGCCTGTCGCGGCGGCAATCCATGAACCATTGTGTTGAGTTGGCGGGTCAAGACGGGGTGTGTGAGAGCAGGTGGGCAGGGAGAGAGGGAGTGAGGAGAGCGGTTGCTGTATTTAATGTCACCATTTAAGTTGATTAAAAAATAGCAGCACAACGCATTGGCAGGGGAAAACCAAGCCGGAACCCGGCCCGTGTCCGGCGCAATGATGCGGTAATGGGCCCGAAGCCCGGCCCGCAGGCCTCCGGGCTGTCGGGCCCCTCGGGCAGGGCTCTACACCTCCGTAAGACAGTTGGCCATATACCCCCATTCATTTTCCTGCAATATTAAGTATATCACTGTTTTACACGGTGAGGGTAACAGCGCTTTGCGCTGTTTTCGTGCACTCCCTGCACCTAGGTACAGTGCGCTCCGCGTACTGCGTTGCGATTACAATAGGCCCTTGCGACGGCAGGCCACTTGGGCCTAATAAATATTCCCATACAAAAACAATGTACCCGCTTACGCGGGTACCATAAACTATATATTTTCGGAAAGCGCTCGCGCATTCCTACCTCATGGTAGAGGTCCTGACCCAGGGCTCTCAGTCGCCCATTGACTTTTATGGGCTCTGTACAATTACAATGTTGATTTTTGCATTATACAGTGCCCCTCGAAAGTACTAATACACTTTGAACTTTTGCACATTTTGTCATGTTTACAACCATAAACATAAAGATTTTATGTTGAATTTTTCACTGAAAGTTCACACACAAGTAACAGACAACTGTGAAGTGAAAGCAAAATGATACATGATTCTGTTTTTTCAAAAAATAGAAAAGTGAAAAGTGGGGCGTGCATAAGTATTCATACAGCATTTTCTGAGTGCATTAAATTGCCTTTATAACATTCCTAATGACTGCAGAATGTTCACACCTTGCCCTAACCATTAAATAGAGGCCACCTGTGTGTAATCTACTCTCAGTATAATTCCAGCTGTTCTGTGAGGGCCTCAGAGCTATGGTCAGAGTGTATTGGTCACTAAACAACATCATGAAGGCCAAGGAGCTCACCAGAGAGGTCAGGGATAAAGCTGTGGAGAAGTTTAAAGCAGCGTTAAGTTATACAAAGATTTACCAAGATTTGAACATCTCACGGAGCACTGTTCAATCCATCATTCAGAAATGGAAAGAGTTTAGCACCACTGTGAACTTACCAAGACACGGGCGTCCACCTAAACTAACAGACCGAACAAGGAGAGCACTGGTCAGAAATGTAACCAAGTGCCCCAAGATAACTCTGGAGGAGCTGCGACGTACTGCCCCTGAGCTGGGGGAATCTGTACATGGGACAACTATAAGTCTCTACACAAATCTGGCCTTCATGGACGAGTGGAAGAAGAAAGCCATTATTGAAAGGAGGCCATAAGAAATCCCGTTTGAAGTTTGCTAGAAGTCATATGGAGGACACGGCTGCCATGTGGAAGAAGGTGCTTTGGTCAGATGAGACAAAAATTGAACTTTTGGCCCAAATGCAAAACGTTATGTATGGCACAAACCTAACACTGCTCATCGTCCTGAGTGCACCATCCCCAGTGTCAAATATGGTGGGGGGAGCATCATGCTATGGGGCTGCTTTTCCTCAGCGGGGACTGGGAAGATTGTAAGAATAGTTGGGAAGATGGATGGAGCCAAATACAGGGACATTTTGGAGGAAAACCTGCTGGAGTCAGCAAGAGAATTGAGGCTGGGGCGGAGATTCACCTTCCAGCAGGACAATGACCCTAAACACAAAGCTAAATCTACAATGGAATGGTTTAAAAACAAACATATTAATGTGTTAGAATGGCCCAGTCAAAGTCCTGACCTAAATCCTATTGAAAATCTGTGGAAAGACCTGAAAACTGCTGTTCACAAACGCTCTCCTTCTAATGTGACAGAGCTTGAGTTGTTTTGTAAAGAGGAATGGGCTAAAATGTCTCTACATGTGCAAACCTTGTAGTCAAACCCCAGAAGACTTGCTGCTGTTATTGCAGCAAAAGGGGGTTCCACAAAGTATTAAGTCATGCTGTATGAATACTTATGCACGCCCCACTTTTCTATTTTTTTGAAAAGTAACAGAATCATGTATCATTTTGCTTTCACTTCACAGTTGTCTGTTACTTGTGTGTGAACTTTCAGTAAAAAATTCAAAATATAACCTTTATGTTTAGGGTCGTAAACATGACAAAATGTGCAAAAGTTCAAGGTGTATTAGTACTTTGGAGAGGCACTATATATGTATGTGTACGGCACATGCACAACATGAAGAGCGTGTTAGTGAGTGTTTGAGAGGAGGGGAGCGCTTCGTGCTCGTTTTGTGCGCTCTGCCCCTTTGCCAGCCATGATGGCGCTCGGGCCTAATAATAATGCATGGGTTTTATATAGCGCTTTTCTGGACACTCAAAGACACTTTACATTACATTATTCATTCACTCCATACTTGGTGGTGGTAAGCTACTATTGTAGCCACAGCTGCCCTGGGGTAGACTGACGGAAGCGAGGCAACCAGTCTGCGCCATCGGCCCCTCCGACCACCACTCACTCACTCACTACATTCACCCAGGCTTCCTGGTGTTACCAAACAGTCTCCCATCCAAGTACCGACCAGGCCCTTCCTGCTTAGCTGCCAAGATCTGACAGGATCGGGCAGAGCAAAGGCAGTATGACCAGTGATGTAGTGTGCATGGTCCAGGAGAGGTTCTCTGTGATGTGCACACCCAGGAGCTTAGTGCTGGTCAGCCTCTCCACTGCAGCACCGTTGATTGTTAGAGGAGCATGCTGGACCCGCGCTCTTCCAAAGTCCAAAACAATCTCTTTGTCTTCTCCACATTTAGAGAGAGATTGTTCTGTGTGCACCACATGGCCAGACTGCTCACCTCACTCCTGTAGTTTGACTCATCTCTGTTGCTGATGAAGCCCACCACTGTTGTGTCGTCTGCAAACTTGATGAAGAGGTTTGAGTCGTACTTTGGAGCGCAGTCATGGGTCAGCAGAGTGAACAGGAGGGGGCTCAGCACACAGCCTTGGGGAGCCCCCGTGTTCAGTGTGATGGTTCTGGAGGACTTTCCGCCGACACGTACAGCCTGTGGTCTCCCCGTCAGAAAGTCCAGCAGCCAGTTACACAGTGATGTGTTGATCCCCAGGTGGAGCAGTTTGTGTATTAGCTGCTGTGGGATTATAGTGTTGAATGCTGAGCAAAAGTCTAAAAACATAATTCTAACGTAAGAGTCCTTTGTTTCAAGGTGAGTGAGGGCTGAATGAAGCGCAGTGGAGATGGCATCTTCAGTTGAGCGATTGGACCGATAAGCAAACTGGTATGGGTCCAGGGTGGGAGGGAGAACAGACTTGATATGTTCCATGACGAGCCGCTTGAAGCACTTCATAAGAATTGGAGTGAGTGCTACTGGGCGGTGTCATTAAAGCAGGATGGTGGTGACTTCTTTGGCACTGGAATGATGGTGGTCGCTTTGAGTCACTTTAAACATAATTTACTTTATAACTATACCTAAATATTACTCCAGTCCTGTGCAGGTAAATCTGGATTCAAAGCAATTATTGATTGTTCAGTTTTTATTCTTCTGTACGCAATAATATTAGCTGTTGTTTTATGGTTGTAATTATTTCTATAAACAGTAACAACAGGAAATTGGTCACTGATGTCAGTAATCAGTAATCCGCTGATTGTAGTTGTTTTAATATTGTTTGTAAAAAATATTATCTATCAGCGCTGCGCAGTGTGAGGTAATCCTACTAGGTCTGGTACTTAAAGGATAGAGGCTTAAACTGAGCATTGTATTAAGTAATCTGTCAATGTATGCTTATTGGGATTCAGCAAGTCAATATTAAAGTTGCCGCAAATGAATATGGCTTTATTTCAAATTTTGAAATTATTATTATTATTATTATAAATATGTCCTTATGATGTACTGGTGTCAGAATTCGTTCCAGTTTGGACGGAACAAGAACAAGACCATGTTGGTGTCAAACCAATGAAACATCAGAAAACCCTTCTGTTTCCGCCCAACATCTCATCACTAATACTGCGATAGTTCTCTTTCTCACTTTCTCACAAAAACACTGAAACAAATTTGGCAAGTCAGAGGGATGACCAAAACAAGTTTCCACTGTAATACAGTACTTGTTTGCTCCACCTTTCTAGAACATTCACTGTGGCATTGTTATACTACTGCTATACAAATAAAGTATTTTCCTTATAAGCTGCAATTTCCAAAGATCCAGCATTAGATTGGCCTGACCAACAGCAGAAGCCCAAGATCAGAACAGTTTTGTTTTTTTGTCAGACAGTGTCGTAATTAGATACATTATTATTAGAAATTATGACGCAAATACTTGTGCTACGTTTTTCTTGTGTGTTTTACCTGTGTAATTCTCTCTGTGTGTTCCAGCGATTGGAGGAGGACATTCTGATGTTTATCAAACAGCAGCTGAGAAGGTTCCTCAGACTCCTGGCCTCAGAGCACCCAGAGAGTAGCTCAGAGAGCGAGGAAGAGCCGAGCAGCAGAGAGGCGGTGCTGAACATCACGCTAGACTTCCTTAGGAGGATGGACCTGGATGAGCTGGCCCAGAATCTGCAGAACAGTAAGAACTATTGATTATCTTAGCACCTCACGCTCCAGCTCATCTTGATGTGTGTCTTTAAACAGAGGCATTGTGTGGTCCACTGAAGAGTCATCTGCGGCACAAGTTTCATTATCTGTTTGAGGGCGTGGCTAAAGTGGGAGACCCCACTCCCCTGAACCAGATCTACACAGAGCTGTACATCACCAGGGGTGAAGCCTCACAGGTCAACCAGGAACATGAGGTCAGACACATCAAGAGCGTGATCTGGAAACCACAAGAAATCACCATCGCATGTGAGGACATCTTTAAAGGCCCCGTCGACAACGGCAACCAATCAAAACCGAGCTGACCAAGAGACACGAACCAGGCAAGTCTAAATTAATCAAATGCCTCCTACACCTGGACCAATCAAAACAACTGAAGAAAGAGACGGGGAGAGACCAGTCGCTGCAGAGCGGACGACAACAACACCAGGGTTAGGATCAATTTCAAAGACAGTTTCTAAACTTACAAACAAAATAACTTTTAAAAAGTCAAATAGACCAATCCGGACGGTGCTGACGAAGGGCGTGGCCGGTGTGGGGAAACCGTTCTGACTCAGAAGTTCAGTCTGGACTGGGCTGAAGGAAGAGCCAACCAGGACGTCCAGCTGTTGCTCCCTTCACCTTCAGAGAGCTCAATGTGCTGAAGGACAGGAGCTTCAGCCTGGTTGAGTTGATCCATCACTTCTTTAGAGCAACAGAAGAAGTGCGGTGCTTTAAACACCTGCAGCTGCTCTTCATCTTTGACGGTCTGGACGAGTGCAGACTTCCTCTGGACTTCAGCAAAAAGACCCGGAACCTGACTGATCCCACAGAGCGCGCCTCAGTGGAGGAGCTGCTGGTGAACCTCATCAGGGGGAGCCTGCTTCCCTACACTCGCCTCTGGATAACCACACGCCCTGCGGCTGCCAATCAGATCCCTGCTGAGTGCGTCTCCATGGTGACAGAGGTGCGAGGCTTCACCGACCACAGAAGGGGCAGTACTTCAGGAAGAGGTTCAGAGACGAGGAACAGGCCAACAAAGTCATCTCCCACATCAAGAGCATCCGCAGCCTCTTTATCATGTGCTATGTCCCAGTCTTCTGCTGGATTATAGCTACAGTTCTGGAGCATTTTTTTCTGACCAAGGCCACCAACCAGCTGCCCCGTACCCTCACCCAGATGTACATCCACTTCCTGGTGGTGCAGGCCAAAGTCAAGAACATCAAGTATCATGACGGAACAGGAGCAGACCTTCACTGGACTCCAGAGACCAGGGAGATGGTGCGGTCTCTGGGAAAACTGGCCTTTGAGCAGCTGCAGAAAGGAAACCTGATCTTCTACGAGAGTGACCTGAGCGAGTGTGGGCTGGACGCTGCAGAGATCGCTCGTTACTCCGGAGTCTTCACACAGGTCTTTAGAGAGGAGTCAGGCCTGTACCAGGACAAGTTCTACTGTTTCATCCATCTGAGTGTGCAGGAGTTTCTGGCTGCGGTTCACGTCCATCAGACCTTCTTAGCTCCGGGGAGAACCTGCTGTCACCAGCACACTCATCTCAGAGCCCTGAGACCTTCTACCGCTCTGCTGTGGACCAGGCCTTACAGAGTCCAAACGGACACCTGGACCTGTTCCTGCGCTTCCTCCTGGGCCTGTCTCTGTCGCCTAATCAGAGCCTGCTGAAAGGTCTGCTGACGAAAACAGGAAATGACTCACAGACCACTGAGGAGACCATAAAGTACATCAAAGTGAAGCTCCTTAACGCTCATTGCTCAAAGGAGAACAGCCTGAACCTGTTCCACTGCCTCAACGAGCTGAACGACCACAGTCTGGTGGAGCAGATCCAGCAGTACATGAGAGATGGAGATATTTCTCAGTATAATCTGTCTCCAGCTAATTTTTCAGCGCTCTGCGTCCTCATCCAGTCAACATACTCGGACCTGCAGGAGTTTGAGCTGAGGAAATACTGTCCTTCAGAAGAAGCTTTACTGCACTTGTTGCCTGTTGTGAAAGATTTCACCAAAGTCATGTAAGTCAAAGTGAATATAGGTGAGCACCATCTGTGTCGGATAGAAAACAAATAGTATAAAATGTATTTTGCTACATAATACTGAAAACTGGCCATAAATTAAAAGATATTTGTTACATATGAAAAAAAAATCAGAATGCCTGGGACAGGGCCTGTGTTAAAGTAGGACCAAACCCTGTTTTATAGAAATTTCAACACTGAACACTATAAATGAGTCGACTGGCCCTTTGCCCAGTTAGCTGCAATTAGCCTAGCTGCTACATTATTGGCCTGGAGTGACTTCTCACAAGTTTATTTGATCCATACATTTATTCCCATTTTATCCTGGGCGGGGTTGCATAGGCAGAGATGCCCAGACTTCCCTCTCCCCAGACACTTCCTCCCAATGGGACATGCCTGGAACACCTCCCGAAGGAGGGACCTGGAGGCTCCTCAGCTGCTCTTCTCGACGTGAAAGAGCAGCGACTCTACTCCAAACTCCTCCTGAGTGAATGAGCTCCTCACCCCAGCCGCCCTGTGAAGGAAACTCATTTCAGCCGCCTGCATCTGCAAACTTGTCCTTTTGGTCATTACCCAGATATCATGACCTTAGGTGAGGGTAGGAACGTAGATCAACTCCATTTTTACCACAACAATGGTCGTTCCTTAGCCTGTCCAGACAGAACACACCCTTTTCTTCTTCTTTACAAAGTGGTGTATCTGGGATTAGGCCAGCGCCGGCTCCAGTACAAACTGACTGAGGGTGCATTCGAGTTTCAAAAGGATGCAAATAGAGTTTCTTGCCATTAAAATACATTGTGATGCCATTAAAACTGAGGAGGCAAACATTTCAAAATGAGGTTGCAATGCACCCTCTTGCACCCCCATAGATCCGGGCCTGGATCAGGCTGATTTCTTGAGTTCCCGATGGCAATGATTGACATAATATGACAAGCGTATTAACCACTCAGAGAAAAGCCAGATGCGACACATGCATTATTCTTTTGTAAGAGATATGACGGACCAAGTTAGTATCCATGGTAACGCGGCTCATGTCAGTCGTACAGTGTGAGCGCCTCCATCGTGGGCTCGTTCACTCCTTGTATGCGATTCAGACGCACAGTGTGAGCTAATGATTAATTTAGGTTGTTCAATATTGTGTCTAAACTCGCACAGTGTATGCCCATCTTTATGGAAAATGAAACCATCTCTTCAGCGCCACTCACGTTTGAACAGCACTTACTACAATTGAATTTAGGGGTTGGCTGAGGAGGTACCATATTTCGTCACCGTACCATCATACGTCACCAAGTCTGCCGCTGTGGTATAAAAGCGGATCCCTCCCATTGACAGTAAATGATCCCTCCCTAGAGGCCTTCGTAGCTAGTTGGAGTTGGAACAGTGCGAGGAGTTTTTTTCACAGCGATTATCAGGTTTGCGTTATTAGCTTAATACTTAGCCAGTTAGATTATTTACATTTTATATAGTTGTATCCCTAGTACTAGGCCTAGTTGTTTTATAGCATAAGTTAGTCTTTAGCTTTATTGTTAGTGTTAGAATAGCTTCCGTTTAGCATAGCCATTAGCATTTAGCTTTAGTTGTATTGTTTATGAGTATTAGTGTAGTGTTTTGTGTAGTGTCTTGTATAGTTAATTGTAAGTATGGGGAGGAAGTGTATTGTAGTTGGCTGCAGTAGATCTACTGGTTTACATGGTGTTCCATGACTTAGAAATTAGGCACCAGTGGTTGTGCGCAATTGGCTTGGTCGAAGGTGAACTCCCTTTGCGTCCCGGAGTTTGTGCGGGATTCCTACTCCAACGCATTAGCGGTTGAAATAGGCTTCTCCAAGCAGCTGTTTTTGAAGAGAGAGGCAGACCCAACCCTGGCTCTCCCCACCCTGGCTCTCCAACAGCCAAGGCACCTGGAACAGCATTCACACTGCAGGTAAAGTGCAAAAATAAAGCCTCGCTATGTTGTCTCTACATATTTAATTACAGCTTTGATTTGGGGATTGAACTTAAGTAAAATATAATAATTTCTATCTATGTGTGTTTTTTTAAATTATATTTGTTACTGCATAGAGCAGTTCCTGTAGTAAGTAATACATGCGCTACTACTACTTTTCCGAGTCTCACACTACCAAGTCCCAATAATTACACTGACATGTGCTGTTGCTAATTCCTGCAATGGTGCTGCCATCGCCACACTGCGCTATACGCTTGTTGTAGGAGCAGCATAGTGAGCTAATCCTCTTTGGTTATTGTGGTTTGTTGCATATGGAGGGTGAGTTTGGTAACCACATGTGTAATGGAGCGTTTTAGATCACCACTGAGAGCGATGAGCCGCATGTTATACCGCTGTATGTAACGACATGTCAACTTTTCTGTCGCTTAGATTCATAAAGGAGCTAGTGGCTATACGCGCTAACGCGTCAGTCGTTTTGTGCGTTTTGTTCGCACTTTGGGGGAGTGCGCGGAGCGAAGCGGATTATTACAATTATTACAATTACAATGTTCGTTTTTTCTGATACATGTGCACGTGCACGAGGAGAGGAGTGCGTGAGTGCATGTTTGAGAGGAGGCGAGCGCTTCGCGCTTGTTTTGTGCGCTCCCCGCACTTTGGGGGAGTGCGCGGAGCAAAGCTCCGCTCACTCTATACGATTACAAGAGCCCCTTCGCCAGCCCTGATGGCGCTCGGGCCTAATAATAATAATAATAAAGTCTGAAACTTGAGGTGACCATTCATTCTTTGCTTACAGTCAAGCTGATGGCACTGCACAAACAAGAGGCTGTGAGCAGCATAGGTCATGATTCTTCAAGAGCTCATAAGGTGGGCACTAGAAGTTTGGTAATTATTGTACTGTATAGCAGTATAGCACATATTTTTCATGACAATATTACTTGTAGTAAAGATGATAGTAGTGTTACTTAATCATAATGAATACATTTTTGATTGTATTTATTTTCTTTCAGATTTATCTGGCATGGTCAATGGCAGTAAGGACCAACAGTGATTCAGAAGCAAAAAGGTGTCAGTCAATTGCTGTAGATGTACAATGAACTAAAATCTAGTGGATGATGATATCATTGGCACGTTCCATTCTCTCCATCCTCTGAATGTCCTGCCTGAGGCGTTTGAAAGACAGAAAAGGCTTCTAATACGTATGGGTTGTCACAGGTATCTTCAGTGAGTTTTGCTGCAACCCACATAACAATTATAACAAATTTAGTTTAGGAGTGTTGGAATACTTATTTATACTTTATTTTGTTGGGACTGTGCATGTTAATGAACATACATTCTACCGTGCCGCCAGTGCAATCTATTTAATAATAATAATAATACATTTTATTTATATTGCACTTTACAATTCAAGAAACTTCAAAGTGCTACAACAGGTAAATTTAAAATCAGATAAAAACAAAATGAACATGACATAGTAAAACAAAGCAAGCACAAGAGCAAAAACAAATTGCCTGTCTTGTAGTTCAGACTTTACACCACCAGATGGATTGGCAAACTTACCATACATACATACATACATGTATATGTTAAATGTTTATTTCTAGACAATGCTACAAACTCAGCTTCCCTGGAACTCATTTGCTGAGACCCACAGAGACATCACCTGCAGAGGTTCAGCAGTTCAGTGTGTGCTGGGGTCCAGAGATTTTCCACTTATGTGAACTTTTTTTAGGTGGTGATTTAGTCAAATTGTGTCACACTCATGATCACACTTTTGAAAGTAAATGCTTTTTGTTGGTTAAAGTGTCACAATCAAACAGAACAAATGAATCATTAGTTACATTACATTTAGAACTGTGCAAACAAAATGCATTTCAGTTGTATCAAGGGGTAAAAGTAGACAACTTCTGCAGGTCTGTACATTAATTATCAGTTTATTGTGCCTAGAATATTGTGTAAACCTGTTGCATAGGAGTATCATGCTGCCAGACTTCTGATCAGTAAATACCTGATGTTTCAACTGTTATGTTTGCACTAACTGGTTATATGAATACTTACACTATTATGCTGTTTATACATTTGTTAATCCACCACAGAGTCCTGCACTGGGTCGGGTACCCGCGGGTATCCGATGGGTACCCGCAAAGTTGCTGAAACGGGCGGGATTTATGTCCTGGAATTTTACCCGCGGGTATGCGGGTGGGTAGTGATAACACAGACGGGTCGACGGGTAGCTGCTACCCGCACAATATTTAATTGATATTATGGTGTCGCCATTTTGATCGCGCCCGTGTTTCCATATGATTCCAGGGCTCGAAACTGCGACCATTTTGGTCGCAAATGCTCCCAAAATTATGCCTTTGCGATCTAAAAATAGAATCACTCGCATGTTTGCGACTGCAAACAAATGCTCGGGTCCACCTTAAAAGAAAACCTTCTCGTGCTACCTTAAAAAGGCTTGTGTCATTGTTTTCACAAACGCTGCCTGTCAGCAACAGCAAACTTTCTGTTCTAAAATAGTTCAAGAGCATATAAACTACGATCTGTCCTCTGTTGTGGCTCAGCGCCGCTGTCATTCCTCTCAGTCACACGCGCTGGGCCGTCCTGCACCAGCCCAGCCCGTGTTCTCTGCGTGTGCGTGTGCTCCGCTCTCATTTATCTGCCTGCTTTCATTGAATGAGCCAATGTATTTACGCAACTGTAGTCTCTTTATGAGAAAACAAGGAATATATATGTCATTCATAAACTCATTGGGACTGGGGACTATCTCTCCAATGACGCTCGAATCGATGTCGGGCGGAGAAGCAGCGCAAACTTCAATCCAACCCGCTCGTCACCTCGTGCAGCGCTGAAAGCGAATCATCGCCGCTCTCGTAATATACAAAACGTAAAGTCACAAACGCAATGTTTAACACGTCTTCTAAGGTTCTGGCAAAGGAGTTTGCCGCGTGTAGCGCGATCTATGGAGCTTTCTCCCGCAGCACAGTCAGGAGAGTGAAGGTGCAGAGAGAGGAGACGAAGTGCAGTGAAGCAGGGGCGGAGCAAGTCGGGGGTTGGGGGCCGTTGGGAAGCACAAAATCTGGTGTCCATTTATAATGTTAAAATTTAGCCTAATGAGTTTTGTAGATTGCTGAATCATTGCAAACAGCCAAAATAATACTTCTAAAATGCAACAGAAGGCTGGAAGGGGCATGTGATACGTTTAAATCCCCTTCATCCCTGTTAAAAGCTTCCCTGTTTTTTTTGGTTGCGCTCCTAAATTTTGACTGTGCTCCTAAATTTCAGAATTAGGAGCACAAGCGCTACCAAGAAAAAAGTTAATTTCGAGCCCTGGATTCCTCTGATCCGAATGCCTGGGCTCGGGAAAGGCATTTCAAACCACTGCTGCTTGACATGAAGATTCCCTCTTTCCAGACAGTGTCTCCGTTTCACTTGTGTCTATATGATGTAGTGGGAGTGGTTATGATGTTCCAAATTCAGATGATCAATACATTTTTCGTAAATCTGTGTTTTTACTCCTCCGGCCTCTTCACGCGCTCTGAACAGCGGGTGCGCATTGCGCTGATTCCCACAGCTCTAATGAACCTGCCGCCACGCACATCACCCGCACATGTGCGCGCACTTACATTGACAATACACAGGAATCAACCGCACCGATGTATTACCAGTTTAAGCATTCAACACTCATTAGCGTCACGTTGTTTCGTTCAGATGTGCATCGAAAAAATCAAGTGATTCAATATAATGCTTTTAATTTGTGTGATTTATCACGGGCACGGGTGGGTAACGGGTAGAATGTTAACGGGTCCGGGCGGGTGCGGATTTAACTCTTGATATAATCACGGGTTTATGGGCGGGTAGGTGCTGTAGCGGGTGGGTACGGGTCTCCAAAAATGGACCCGTGCAGGACTCTGATCCACCAACTTGCACTGCTTTGTTTTGTCGATACAGTATTTTATATACTACATTGATGCTGATATTGTTTACATTGCTATATCTCGTTTATCTTCATTTTTTAGTTTCTTTTGACATGACTAGAAGTTTTATGATTTCTTATGTTAAAAAGTCAGTTTCTTTGATGCACCAGTGCCCCAAATACATTGGCATTACAACACATTCCAATGGCAATAAACACTTATTCAGATTCTAAAAGAAATTGATCTGGAGGATGGTGGGCTTTATCTTCAATGACATGCTGAAACTGATTCACAAATTGGTTCTTGTTTCATATTCTTTATTTTGGAGACAAACACTTGTGATATGTTTTGTGGACTGTACTTCAAAAGAATAAATGAACTATCTTGCAGGATGCATTTAGTAATGTGCATAATTATATACAACAGTGTCCATTATCTCTGCACGGGACAGTGAGGTGCTCTTCATATCAGGCTTTACAACAACAAACGTAACATGTATTCCTACTGGTATTTTATTCAGCTCGCTTGGGATGGTAGTATTATTTAGCCTTTAGCTACGATGCTACTACAGTTTTGGAGATTCCGGAGGTTTCATATTGAGCTCATGTGATACAGCAAAAGTCCCTGCGATGCTCACACTTCGGCCGGAGGTGGTGGACAGGAATAATTGTGGTGTGATGCTAGCTCGCTCTCTGGATGCAGTCATGACAGCCAGCGAGTGCCGCGGCGGCGATTGTTTTTTTTTCGTTGGTTGATCTACACTCACTCAGGATAGTTGGTACACTCGCAAGTCATGAGACTGTACCAACTATCCTACGGGGGAAAAAAATGTGCGTAACAGGAGTCAGTCCTGTTTACTCTGGTCCTTGGTCTGAGACTGTCAACAGAGCAGAGACCGCCCACACACTCCCCCTCCCCGCGTCCCCCAAAGCCTCCACCACGCCTCTTTCGCGGAGTTTTTTGAATTTTGGGAGTGGGTGGAGTAAGCTCTGGAAGGGGTGTTTAGTTGCTCTTTAAGTTCATTTAAGAAAATATTTCCCTACTAGTTAATTTAAATCTTGTCTGTGATTGGATCGATGTAAAACTTTAGGAGATTTGAAGCTGCGAGCTTTAGAATCAGGAGCGGACCTGGACTGGCAACTGAGTTCCTGAACAGTACATGTGGTCCAGCTTCAAGCTGGTTTATTTATGTGTTAAATAAATAAACTATTATTATAGTCCAGATTTACTGAACTCACTGTATTTAAATGAAACACTATGTAGTTTTATGGAGTTATTTCTTAACATACATAAGAAGTCGTGATAAAACACTGGAGTCCAACAGTGGCCACATTACACTGCCTTCTTAGCTTTATACTCTGCTGTACAGCAACAGGAAACTATTTTAAGCAGTAAAAGTGCATGAAAGTGCTGTTCCATGGGCGTGTCTGTGCCTGCCTCTCGGGTTTAGAGCTCCCTGCATGTTTTGCAGCGATAGTGTGTAACCCATGCCTCTCTCCTCAGCCTGAGTGGCTGTGGTCTGTCTCCTGTCAGCTGTGATCATTTGGCCACTGTGCTCAGCACCTCCAGTCTGACTCAGCTGGACCTCAGCAACAACAACCTGTGGGACTTAGGAGTGAAGCTGCTGTGTGAGGCACTGAAGAGCAACCCCTGCAGACTGGAGACACTCAGGTAGGAGAGACCAGGGCTTTTTGTAGTCCACTGCTCGTCAAAAGAATGTCCCACATGACTCACTTAGAAGCTTAAACCCTTGACCTGAAGTATGTCCAATAGGGGACATATTCTGCTACATGGACTTTTGTAGCTTTTAAGCGGGTTCTGGTGTTTTCCTGTGTTTAGTTAGGACTTGGAGCTGTTAGTCTGATGAATCCTGCTCTGCCTTTGTGTGCTCTGTCTCTGGAAATGTCCTTTGGCACCAATCTAACATCCCCATCCCGCCCTGTGTACCCAGGAAAAGCACACAGCAGCTGGAATACTACACTTTTCACTGCTGTTGTGCAAACATTTAGTAGCTACTCTTCATTTCTGGATTATTAATGTCTCCACGAGTAGAGACGTCAAGGAAAAGCTCTATTTTCAAGTTTATGAGCGACGGTGACAGGTAGAAATGTTGGACTTTGTTGTGACTGTCTTTGGACCAAAATGTTCTTATTTATGTGTTTGTTTCTTAAGTATTTTACCAATAAATGCTTCATGAACAAGGACTTATTGGACAGTTTGTGTCGAACCTGACACAGTCCCGAGATAAAAGACGCTGCTGCTCCAGAGCCGACAGCGCTGAGTGAAACTACAGCCAATAGGCTCCATTGGGGGAATGTAGTGTGCTTTGAAAGGCTAGAACATGTATGTCAAACTCGACATGACTACTAACTTATATAACCGGCCCGCTGAGGGCTTCCTGCTTTATAAACTGTTTTATTTCAAGAATTGGACAAAGAGCCAACAGCTTCTGAGCCAGGTGGGAGAGACTGACTGAACACGAGGGAAACTTTCTTTGTTCAGCTGATCATGGTTTATAACCGCATGGCATCACAAGTACAAACACTGTCACTTATGGGAATATCAAAATCAGTTTAAAAGCATCAGGTTGTAACAGTGAAGTGAGTTTACCATGGCCGTGCACAGGTGAACCTAAAATCAGACAATGTTACAGAAACATAAAGTGGGACTGAGCACTGTGTCATGATTTAGTAACACATGATCAGAAAGCAAAGACGTATTTTATATTGGTACCAAAACACTGCTCCCTTTGCTGTGGCTATAATAAGCAACGTTGAAAACCAACCCCAGTCTCCCTGACTCTTATTAGATTTGCTTCATTGATTTCCTTTTCAGTCTGAGCAGCTGCAACCTGACAGAGGACATCTGCGCTCCTCTGGCCTCAGTCCTCCACTCCTCCCGTCTGACCCGCCTGGACCTCAGTTACAATGACCTCCTGGACCGGGGAGTGGAGCTGCTGAGTGAGGGACTGGAGAGCGCCCCCTGCAGCCTGGACACTCTCAGGTGAGGTCACGAAACAACCCAGTGATGATGAGCTTGTCTGACTCAGATTCACAGATGGACAGAGTGGATTATTCACTGAAGCATGTTTTCCCTTCAGTCTGTCCTGCTGTGGCCTGTCCCCTCTCAGCTGTGCTCCTCTGGCCTCAGTCCTCCGCTCCTGCAGCCTCAAACACTTGGACGTCAGTAACAACGACCTCCAGGACTCAGGGGTGGAGCTGCTTTGTGAGGGACTGAAGAGCGCCCCCTGCAGCCTGGAGATACTCAGGTGAGATGCTTTGTTTGGTGCGTGTCTGCTTATTATGAGGAAAAAATCTGAAGCCTGGTTTAAAATAACATTTAAGCTACATAAAAACACTAGCAAGAAAGGTCAGCCATTTCTGGTATTTAACGTAGGTTTCCACGTCTGCCGGTAACGAACAGACGATCACAGTGCCCGAGGCCAAACGCTGCACCTGGTCGCAGGGAAGCGATAACAAACATGAATCGTAGCGCATTAGACCCCAGACACACCAGCCACGTTTTCTGGCTTTGTGTAAACATTACTTTTCTGCGGTGCTTTGACAAAGATTCCATTGAAGGTAACATACGTCAGGGGCGACGCACAAGACACATTCCTAGAAGTAGAACCAATCCTATTTTTCCACACTTGCGTTGTGCGATACGTGGCCTGGGTGTTTGGCTCCTTAGTCACCGTGGCTTAAAGCTTGTGAGCGATGACTAAACTTAATGTCTTTAAGCTTAACTCAGGCTTCTTGCACCGGGCGCCGCCAGTGCTCCTGTCGGTGTCTAATGTCAGAGTGGAAGGTTCTGGTGAGGTGAGCAGGCGGGAAGGAGCACCTGTCTCATTGCCCAAACTTCAGCATAATGTAGCCTACAGCAGGAAACTGCACTGTCGACATGGACTATCTGTTAGTTATCGATGTTTATTGAGCTTTTAGTTTCTTACATTGATGATGAGAGACATAATGCTATCTAATGCTTTCTTTAGGCTTTCCGGATGTTTGATCTCGGAGAGGGGCGGGGCTTCTCTGGCCTCCACTTTGAGCTCCACCCACTCCCATGTGAAAGAGTTAGATCTGCGCTACAACCATCCAGGAGCCTCAGCCGAGCCCCTGACCGCTCTATGGGCTCCTCACGGGCCCCTGCAGACGCTCAGGTGAGACAACGCTTCACTCTAAAGGTGCTTTAGACAACTTTGGGTGATGGATTTGGGTTTTAGAGGGTGTATAGGATTTTGTGTGTAGTACATCAGAGTAAAGCTAATTAAAGTAAAAAAAGATTTAAATTCTAAACATGGGATGTGTGCAAAACGCAGGCCTAACAAGGGCAGCGATAGATATAATCCTACGAATGTATAATCATGTGTGTCTCTCAATTGTGTGCATTATGCATATGGATGGGAGATGATGTTATCCTCTGAAATTTGAGTATGGGAACATGTATGTTTTAACATCTGCTATTAGTTATCTTCTATTATGCTTTCACGGAGGGAAAATGCAAGCTATATTCCCCTCGGTGATATAACCGTAAATATGAAGAGGCTGCCTGGTCCACCTTGTCCAAATGATATAATGAAGGGAAAACCCCTACATTCCAATCACATCTGCTTACCACGCCGCGGATGGTTGCCTTGGAGTTTACGTGCGCTCTATTGTGTTTGTTTTTGTGCGTTACTTGTGTGTCCGCGTGCTCTTACACTCGTGAAGAGCTACTGAACATCAGATCAATCACCCCACGGACTTACTACCAGTTTTTTTAGCGTCAGCTGTGGATTTGGTCAATTTTTTGACCAAAAGAGGAAAACGCCGCCGGAGGGGAAAGCGAGCGGGAGCTCTCGTGCGTCTAAGAAGGCGGGGAGTGCGCACACCTCTACCTGGCATCTTTCTCTCAAACGTCCGCTCACTTCACAACAAGATGGACGAGCTAGCGCTGCTGATGAGAAGAAACAGGGATTTCTCCACATCATGTGTTTTGTGCTTCACGGAGACGTGGCTCAGCGCGAAGGTCCCGGAGGCCGCTGTTCAACTGGAGGGCTTCCAGCTGCTGCGCGCGGACCAGGACCCGGGGCTGTCTGGGAAGGCAAAAGGCGATGGAGTCTGTTTCTATACCAACATCAGCTGGTGCTCTGATGTGACTGTGATATCCCAACACTGCTCTCCTACCCTGGAATACCTGATGATTAACTGTAAACCTTTTTATTCACCGCGGGAGATAGTCTCATTCATCTTGGTTGCGTGCTATTTACCGCCAGGGGCGGAAGTGCACGCAGCTCAGCGCACACTCGCGGAGCAGATTCTGACCGTAGAGCGGACTTTCCCGGAGTCTCTCGTCATTGTGCTCGGTGACTTTAACAAAGGGAACCTCAGCCAGGAATTACCCAAGTACAGACAGTTTATTAAATGCCCCACCAGAGAGGAGAACACGCTGGATCACTGTTACACCACTATAAGCAAGGCATACCACGCTGTTCCCCGCGCTGCACTCGGACTGTCAGGTCACGTGATGGTTCACTTAATCCCCTCATACAGACAAAGACTGAAACTCGCTAAACCGGTAGTGAGCACATCAAAGCGGTACACCCCTGAAGCTGTGGAGGAGCTGCACTCATGTATGGAGACTACAGACTGGGAGGCATTTGGGGCTGCTTCCATCAACCTGGATGACTACACGGACACTGTGACTTCATATATCCAGTTCAATGAGGAGCGCATAGTACCAACGCGCACCAGGGTTTATGAGAATGATAAGCCCTGGTTCACCCCCAAACTCCGGCAGCTACGTAAGGAGAAAGAGGTGGCCTTCAGAAATCGAGACCAAGACCGATACAGACAGGCAAAATACCACTTTAGGAGGAAAGTGGGAAATGCCAAATCTGTATATTCAGCCCGTCTCCAACAGCAGTTCTCCTCAAACGACCCGGGAGCAGTGTGGAGGGGGCTTAAGGCCATCACGAACTATAAGCCCAAGGCCTCCCGGGCTCTGAACGACCTGTTCCTCGCCCAGGGTCTGAATACACACTACTGCCGCCATGAGCGCCCATCAGCTCCTCACTCTCCAGAGAACCCAGCCACCTCTGCACCCCCACCTCCACCACCACCATCAATGACCCCAGCACTTCATCAAAGGCCTCCACAGACCCCCCCCCCCCCCCCCACCCCGCTCTCTCCATCCAAGAGGAGGAAGTGCACCGGCAGTTCCTGAGACTGAAACTGCGGAAGGCCCCCGGGCCGGATGGCGTCTCCCCCTCCACCCTGAGACACTGTGTGGATCAGCTGGCTCCCGTCTTCACAGACATTTTAAACACCAAATCATCCACCATCGTTCCTGTCCCCAAAAACCACGGATCACAGGACTTAATGACTACAGGCCGGTGGCGCTGACGTCTGTGGTCATGAAGTCTTTTGAGCGCTTGGTCCTGCCCCACCTCAAGGACATCACCGCCCCCCTCCTGGACCCGCTGCAGTTTGCCTACAGAGCCAACAGGTCTGTGGACGACGCAGTCAATCTGGCTCTCCACTTCACCCTGAATCATCTGGACTCACCAGGAACCTACGCCAGGATCCTGTTTGTGGACTTCAGCTCTGCCTTCAACACCATCCTCCCACCAGCTCAACGTGCCCGACTCCCTCTGCAGGTGGGTCACTGACTTCCTGACGGACCGGAGTCGGCACGTGCGGCTGGGGAAGATCGTCTCGGACACTCGGACTACAAACACTGGAATTCCTCAGGGCTGTGTACTTTCCCCCTGGCTCTTCTCCCTGTACACTAACTGCTGCACCTCCAGTCACCAGTCCGTTAAACTGATCAAGTTTGCGGACGACACCACCCTCATCGGGCTCATCTCGGACGGTGATGAGCCCGCCTACAGGAGAGAGGTGGACCGGCTGGCGTCCTGGTGCAGCCACAACAACCTGGAGCTGAACGCCCAGACGACAGTGGAGATGATCGTGGACTTCAGGAAAGACACAGCCCCACCGTCCCCCCTCGCCCTGACAGACTCTCCCACCCCCATCTCCATCGTGGACTCCTTCCGTTTCCTGGGCACCACCATCACCCAGGACCTCAGATGGGAGCCGACCATCTGCTCCCTCATCAAGAAGGCCCAGCAGAGGATGTTCTTCCTGCGGCAGCTGAGGAAACTTAAGCTGCCAACCAAGATGCTGGTGCAATTCTACACGGCCATCATCGAGTCCATCCTCACCTCCTCCATCACAGTGTGGTACCCCGGCGCTACAGAACGGGACAAGCATCGACTGCAGCGCATTGTGCTGCTGCTGAGAAGGTGATTGGCTGTGAGCTCCCATCTCTCCAGGACCTGTTCACCTCCAGGACCCGGAGGCGTGTGGGTCGGATCACAGCTGACCCTTCTCACCCTGGACATGGACTATTCACCCCTCTCCCTCGGGCAGGAGGCTACGGTCTATCCAGACCCATACCTCCCGCCACTTGAACCGTTTTTCCCCTCCACCATCAGACTCATGAACAATAACAAGACCCAATAACCTAGTTACAGACTCATGGATGTATCTGCACTGCACTGTGTGGTGTGTCCACACTTAGACCCACTGCCATCACTTATCACTTTATCACTTTATATGCCTACACATCTGTTAATACAATCCCGCTGTTGTTCAATGTCAACTTGTTGTTGTCTATATGTCATATGTCACTTTATTTTATCTTATTTATTTAATATTTTTCACGCATGCCCTTAATAGCCTTATAGTTTTAACGTTTTTAGCTTATTTTCATCTTAACTGTGTTATATGTTCTATGTTGCACGTTTGCACCGAGAAAAAATCCTAGTTTGTGAACCTGTTCTCAAACCATGGCAATAAAACCGATTCTGATTCTGTAGCCGGGGAGAAATAGACAATCATAAATCTTATGTCTGTGAGTAAGGGGCACGTTCAAGGCTGGAACAAGGCAGCCTGAGTATTTAAAGCCAAGTTCAAGGAAGGAGGAGAGAGTCTTTTGCTCTCTCGGTCAGGCTGTTTAACGCTGTATTTCTTGTATTATTTTTAATAAATCCACAAAAACGCAGCGCCTGGACTCGAGTCAATTTGTTAGCTTTTTGTCTGCTCCCGGACCTTGTTCCCTGAAGAACACCTATTTTTCCTACGCTTTATTTCCACACAAATAAGAAGTTGGAAAACAGGGTTTAAAGGGGTCTGTTTTCTTCACCTGAGAGGCCTGCACGGAAAACAGAGTGAGTGTAATGCAAAGGTTTATTCTTTGAGCGTATAATAGCGTAGCCCGAACTAGTACTGGGGATGACAAAAGTTTATTTCGAGTTGTAAGTTTGTAAGGATAACACTAAAACAGCGCTGTGGGAGTTAGGTTTATTTACATAGCGCTGGGCATCATAGATGCACGGGTCAGTACAGATGCTTTACCAAAGAGACTGTATTAAAAGTAGATACTTTGGGCTTTCTCATTGATACTGAAAAAACGTATAGCAGAGAGCGTGTTTTTTGAGCAGGTAAATGCAGTCAACGTCGGTGCAGAGTGATGCGCGTTGACGTCAGGCCACCGTAAAGAGCCAGTGCAGGGAGACCTTTTAATATATTAGGCCAGTATATTAATTAAATCAATCTTTGCGCATTTTATGTGAGTGAATGTATGTGTGTATGTGCAGAATAGATGTTGACGACTGAAGTAAATTGTACTTGTTATAAATGCATTATCCCTTCCAAATAAATAAATAAAAACAAATACAAACTTTTGATGCGGAAAAGAAAAAGTCGTATTTGACCTTGTAGTGACCCAGCGGCTGTATGAGTGGTCAGCATGGCGCCTTTACTTTCCATCACAGTGGTCTCTAAGAGGGTCCAGGATCAATTGTTTTATAGGTTTTTCTGGTGAGAGGCTCGGTTAGCAGAGGAAACTAAGGCTGGGTTTAGTTAATTGATTAATTAATTTGAATTGATTTTCTTTTGAAAAGCCCAATATCAATTAAAGAAACCCTTAAATGGATTCTAAAGTTGTGTTTGATCGCATTAACTATGTTGTAGTATATGAGGATTTATTAATCAGTTAATTTGTTTATTAATTAATCAGTGGGTTGGTAGATTAGATTTAACATTGATTGGGGCACCAGTTTGAAAAGTGAACAATATAAAAATAAGAATACGAGGCTAAACTACAGATTTATCTGAAGGATGTGAATTCCTGAACCATATACTGTACATTGACCTTTACTCTGAAATAATAAACACAGAAATTACCAAAGCAAACTTTGTTTTTTGGAGGTTTAGGGCGCACTCACACTTGACATCCAAACCGTGCTAGTCTCTTGCTTGTTTGAGGAAAGGTCTGGATGCCCCGAATGGCCACACACTCACACTTGCACAAAGAAACCGAGCCACGCCGATTAGAGCAGCACGAGGAGTTGTTTACAAGTGTACATGTGGAGCAGCAGCGCAACATGATTAGGGCGGGGCCCTGTTCCCAGCTCAGCTAAGCATTAGTCGAGTTCACTGCACTCCAGCTGGGAGTCAAAACTCAAGTTGGTCTGCGCTTAAAACGTGACAATCAAAAATGTTGTTGTCTTGTTGCTGGAAAATACAAAGTCCTTAAAAGTGGTAACTGGGTAGTTACGATCACGTCAAATTTGACGGACAAAACCTTCAGGATCTTGTCCTTCTCTGAGACAAAGAGAGGTCAGAGGTCAGCGGGTGTTGGGCTGTTTCCTCCTTCTGCTTGCTACTTCCTTCTCCTTTGTCTCTACTCGAACTCAATCTCTCTCAACTCCCACTCGATCTCTGTCTGCACCATGTTTCATACTTAGGGCGGTCCCTTTGTCTCCATGGGACTCGACCAATCGATTCAGTCTGTAGCTCGATATGATCACCGAGGTAAACTCACAGTGGGAGGAGTAAGTCTTTTTCAGTATGATTGAGGCAACACATTTACAACATCAAAAACGTATTACACATGCATTATCGACAATTTGACATTATGTACATTGTATCTTTGTTGACCTTGGGTAAGAAACATCATTAGCACAGATCACATAGTTGAGTTCATTATCACTGTCTGTGAATGAAGGAACTGGCTTTAACACTCGAATCGGATGTTTGAGATTCAGTCTTTAGTCCAATTCGAAGGTCAATAAAAGATGGTTGTGGCTCTGACAAGCTAGAGTCTCACCGCGATGGTGAGATATAAAAGGTTCATCACAGTCTTCATTGTCCTCAACTGTGTTTGTTACCTTACTTTCAACAGTCACTGTGTCCTTACAGAATAGTAGCATAGAAAGAAGGAATTTACGACCCCGCTTGGAGTGGGGGTTTTCTTATCTGTTGGTATGCGGTAACCACGGCAATGTGGCAGCATAGGCCAAAGGTTTGCTGCTGTTCTTGTATATTGTGTAACTTAAATAAAGGCTAACCTCTTGTTGTATTGTCAGGTTGGATCCCTCTGAAGAGCGGTGGCTGGTTCCTCGTCTGAGGAAGTGTGAGTACTGTTTGAATTGGCTGGTTTGAGTGGTTCACAGACACTAATACATTTAATGATATGCAGGGGTTGTCACAAGACGGCAGCATAGAGTTTAATGATGGCAGGTTTAGTTTTGTAAGAGCGATAAAGGCCCTCGCCCCTAGCGCAGTCTCCCCCTTGCGACCGACCCTGCTCGCTCTCGCCAAAACCTGGTCTCGCCTCGGCCTCACAGGCAACACAGCCTCACTCTTGCTCCTAACCCCTTACCCCGGCCCACTTTCTCCTCGGTCCCATCCCAGCCTCACTTCTGCCAGGCCCACTCTTGCCTCAGCCTTAAGCGTACCCCGGCCTCACTCTCGCCGCAGCGGTGCTTTTCACGCACTCTTTAGTTGAAATCTTTACTATTGCCGCAATACTCAGGAAAAGCCACTTGGCAAAAGAGCATCTGGACAGAGGTGCCAAATTCCACGGAAGTCCTTTCCGCTCATAGACACCAATCCCGTGGGTGCTGCATGGCTGGAGCACCCACTCAAATCTGTGGGCACCCAGCCAAATTTGCCTTGATTACAAAATGATTCAATAAAGTTAAACCTTGAGCATATATTTAGTTGTCTTAATTTCAATGTTATTTCTGCTCTGGCTCATGCTTCTGCTCATTTTTGTGCTCTGGTGCAAGTCAAGATAGCCAGACAACAGCAGAAGAAGACCATTTTATTGTGCACTGCCAACTAGTGGCGAACCAGAGATTGCACTTTATTCTAGTTGTAGGTGGTTGCATTAAAAGTTATTTCAGGGCTTCATCCCAGCAAGAATAGGACACAGACTATTCACCCCTTTTTACCCATTTCTTCCTATCTTGTTGACCCTTATTTCAAACAATTATTTCAACTGTTTATTTTGGAGCGAGAGGAGGCAGGTTTTCCAAGGGAACGAGCCTACATCAGAGAGGTGAGAGGTCATTTCTGGTCATTTTGTCTCCTCCATTTTATCCATTGTATTCGACATTTTCCCCAGTTTGGCCTCAATTGTTTTCCCTACTGAGTTGCACCCATTTTGAACCGTGTTTTCCCCATTGTTAATGAGGTTGGAGCCATAGGTGCCGATTTCTGTTATTTCCAGTAGGTACAGAGTCAAAAAAAAAAAAAAAAGGGATTGGGATTGATCTTGCAGTCTCACGGATGGGAGTCCAGTGCGCTACCTATGGAGCTAGCTAAGCTGAGTGGAACAGCGCTACTAAACGTATATCAATCTTACGTTACACGTGGTTGCATTAGAGGTCATTTCAGGGCTTCATCCCAACATTAATTGGACACAGACTATTCACTTGTTTTTACCCATTTCTCCCTATTTTGTTGACCATAGTTTCACACAATTATTTAACCTGTTTTTTTGGAGTGAGAGGAGGCAAGTTCTCCAGGGGGAATGTGCCTACAGCAGAGAGGAGAGAGGTCATATCAGGTCATCTTGTGTCCTCCATTTTCTCCATTGTATTCGACATTTTCCCCAGTTTTGCCTACATTTTTTTCCCTACTGTCCCCCACTCTTTAGTTCTGCCCATTTTGAAACACTGTTTTCCCAGATTTTAATGAGGTTGGAGCCATAGGTACCGATTTGTGTTATTTCCAGTAGGTGCACAGTCACAAAAAGGGAGAATAAAAAAAGGATGGGATTGGGATTGATCTTCCAGTCTCATGGATGGGAGTCCAGTGCTCTACCTATGGAGGTAGCCAAGCTGAGTGAAACGGCGTCACTAAAATCAATCTTATGAAATGCTCCACACTCTTGTATTTGCAGAAAACAGAGTAAAGAGGAAAAAAGGCAGTGAAAGGTAGAAGAGTGGACAAATAAATAATTGTGTCTACATAACTTGGTGCTCATTCTAGAGTTGTATCAGGCTCAGAGTGCAGTGGCCCATGTGAAAGAGAAAGCATTAGAAAAGTGTCAAAGTCGTGTTTGAACTGGCAACCTCCTGCACCAAAGACCAGCGCACTATCACTGAGCTATAACTCCATGTTATAGTGAGCCTACAGTACGTGCCACTTAGGTTTGTCGCATTTCACGCGTGATTCCCACGAGACCCCACGTGTGAATCACACGTCTTTTTTTTTTTTTTTTTTTTTTCAGTGACGCTGCAATGACCCAAACAAACACCAGGTGGCACTTGTGAGCAGGGTTAGGAACATTGGCCTCTCTCACCGCTCTTTCTTCTCTCTTCACCGGCCAACTTTTCTGTGGCTCTATAGCTCAATGATAAGGCGCTAGACTCTGGTGCAGGAGGACCCGGGTTCAAGTACAGCTACAACACTTTTGATATAACTCCACAATCAGCACCAAGTTATGAAGATACAAATATTTATTAGTCCACTTTTGTACTGGCTTTTTATCTTTGCAGGGTTAGGAACGTTGGCTGAAAATCTTCTGCTTTTAACGTCTTAACTCCCACCTGAACCGAGCACATTTTCTCCAGTGTTAAAAGCTTCTACTAAATTTTTATTAAATGATTACATTTTGTTGACATTTACATTTTTTCTAAAAAATACTTAGTAATTAGGCCAACACATTTAAAAATAGTTGCTAGACTGTAGTAAACTGTTGTAAAACGCGCTGGGTGTCACACATGGCTGGGGGCATTAACGCACGGGTTGCGCGGGTTACGGGATCCCCGCGGTCCCCGCAGGCTGCCCGCGGATCGGGTCCGGTCATAAAATTCTCCTTTGATCGCGGGCTGGGTTGAGGCGGGTGCCGCCACTCATTCCCGCCATGCGCGCATTCATAGTTCAGCCACGATTCATTCTATCATCTTTACAGCGGGTTTTTGACGTAAAGTAAGCAGCGTTTTGCTGCTTGTGGTCCAGAGAACGCTTTTGTGGAGCTCCTATTGTGAAGTGTCCTATTTTCTCTGCACAGAGGGAGAGAGAGCGCGAGGGGATAAGACACGCCAGTCCTGTTTATTTCAAGCTCATTTCTGTATGTGTGCAAAATAGAGTTAACTGATCATAAAGTCAATCAGAATACATAACTCCGTTCCCTGTGCATATTCATTCATCAGAAATGACACATGCAGTAGCCTTACAGGCTACACTTAAAAGGTCCACTCTCACAATATAGTTCCCTGGGGCTATGCCATCCCGGGAGGATGTCAGCTTTTAATATAACCTACCCTGCTCCAAACATAGTTTATTGTAAAAACGTGAAACTATCACGCAGTAGCGTGCTGGGACCTCATTTTGGCCTGACAATTTAGAAAAGACCGGCCAACTTTTCTGTGGGTTTATAGCTCAGTCATAAGGCACTAGTCTCTGGTGCAGGAGGACCCGGGTTCAAGTACGGCTTAAACACTTTTGATACAACTCCACGATCAGCACCAAGTTATGAAGATAAAAATATTTATTACTCCACTACTGGCTTTTTATTTTTGCAGGGTTAGGAACGCTGGCTGAAAATCTTCTGCTTTTAACCTCTTAACTCCCACCTGAACCGAGCACATTTTCTCCAGTGTTAAAAGCTTCTACTAAATTATTATTAAATGATTACATTTTGTTGACATTTACATTTTTTCTAAAAATACTTAGTAACTAGGCCAACACATTTAAAATAGTTGCTAGACTGTAGTAAACTGTTGTAAACTTCACAATCTGCACCAACCAAACTGCAGGAAAAAAATGCAACTTTATTCAGTAACGGAGTAATCTAATTCATTACTCTCCCCGTCGTTACAATGTCGTTATCGTTACTGGGTAAATAAAGTGGCACGTTACAATTTGACTGAATGAGCGCCGCGGTGTCACCTCACCGCAGTGGAGAGGGTGGGCGCATTTCTCAGTCCTCTACAGTGGCTCATGATGGTTTTGGGCAAAGGCAGTGACAGGTGCAGGCTAGTTTGTATTTTACAACAAAGCGCTGAAGTTCGACGTGTGCATTTCACACTCAGACACTGGAGCTGTCGCTCGAGGCTTGAAAGAGACTGAAAAGTGGATGCGCCCGCTCACAGCGCTGACCAAGCCACGCACTCCCCTTCGTTCAAAACACTGTCCAAAACAAGTCCTTCTCCACGAAGCAGCGCGCATGGGGTGTGTGTGTGGGGCACTGAGCTTTGTGCATAATGGACACGCATATGACGCGCCCCACGGACAGCGCTCCAGATAACCTGGAGCCCATCATTAGACTCACATTTACAAAAACATAAGTCAGTTGTTTTTGTTGTAAAAATGTGATTGTGCTCTTATAGTTTTTAAGATATTAATTAATATTATTCTATTCAGGGCGTGTGCGTTATTGTGCTTTTGTTGCCCCACTTTATGCGCCACTCACAATTAAATTGTCCCCCCTTAGCATTTTTATAACTTGAACTTTAATTTGATGCATTTCTGATTTGGACTAAACACAAAAAAATTAATAAAAATAATAATATGATGATGACCCATCGCAAACTCAGAGGAGACCGAGCTTTTTCTGTTGTTGGTCCCAAACTGTGGAATGAGCTGCCTCTGTGTATTAGACAGGCTGACTCCCTTCCTGTTTTTAAATCACGCCTTAAGATGCATATGTTCTCTTTGGCATTTAACTAGTTTGGAAGTTGACTTTTACTGTTCAAATCGTCCTCTTATGCCACTGTATATGTGTATATTTGATTGTATTTTATATTTTTATTTTTTGTACGGCACTTTGGTCAACTCTGTTTTTATTAGTGCGTTATAAATAAATTGGTTTGGATTGGATAATAATATGAACCTAAAAAAAAAGATCAAATGCATGCCTTCCATCAGTGGTTATTCCGTCTCAAAATACATTTGGAAAACACAACTTATGGTTGCTTTATTGTGGCACAAACACTCTTTACTTTATTTAAAAAAGCTCTTCTTCTTAATTCCGGGGGGAGCGGGGACGAACAGGGAAGGTGGCGTTGACAGAGGAGACGCTGTGCTGACTCCTCCAGCGCGCCATAATAAGCCTCTATCATTATCAATCCAATCCAATCCACTTTATTTATATAGCACATTTAAACAACAAAACGTTTCCAAAGTGCTGAACATGCAACGACAACAATAAAACTAAAACAATACAAATGAGCTCTACCAAAATAAGTATAAATAGAAATAAATAGATAGAAATAAAAACACATTAAAAACTATAAATAAGAATAAAACTAAATAAAATAGATAAAAGACACAGGGGACCACACAACTTACACGGTGCTAAAAGCCAGAGAATAAAAGTGAGTCTTAAGACGAGATTTAAAACATTCCGCAGTGGGGGCTGTACGGATGTGGAGGGGAAGAGCGTTCCACAGCCTAGGGCCGACAATGGAGAACGCTCTGTCCCCTCTGGTTTTACGGTTCGTCTTCGGAACCACGAGCTGGAACTGGCCCTCAGACCTCAAAGCGCGGGAGGGCCGATAAATTTGGATGAGGTCTGTGATATACTGAGGGGCCAGTCCATTCAAAGCTTTAAAAACAAACAATAATATTTTAAAATCAATTCTTAAATTAACAGGGAGCCAGTGCAAAGACGCAAGGATTGGTGTGATATGTTCACGTTTTTTGGTCCCTGTTAAAAGTCGTGCGCAGCGTTCTGGACTAACTGCAAGCGAGAGAGTGCTTTCTGGCTGATGCCCGAGTAAAGTGCATTGCAGTAGTCCAGACGGCTTGAAATAAAAGCGTGCACGACTTGCTCAAAAAGATTAAAAGATAAAAAAGGCTTAACTTTGGATAAAAGACGAAGATGATAAAAACCCGATTTTAAAACGCCATTGATCTGTTTATCAAATTTAAAATCACTGTCTATGGTGACGCCAAGGCTGGTGACTATGGGATGCAAATAATTTTGTAGTGATCCCAAGTCTGTGAGGGTACATCCAAATGGCATTATTTCCATTTTTCCCTCATTCAGTTTTAAAAAATTCTGGGCTAACCAAGCCTTGACGTCATCTAGACAGTCGAGCAGGGGTGTCAGGGGGCTATGGTCATTCTTGGCAATGGGCATGTACATCTGACAATCATCTGCGTAGAAGTGATAAGACATGCCATGCTTCTTAAAAATCTCTCCAAGTGGGAGGAGATACATAGAAAAAAGAATGGGTCCCAGGATAGATCCCTGGGGGACTCCACTGTGAAGCGGGGCAGAAGATGAAGTGGAGTCCCCCAGCCTGACAGAGAATGACCTCTCTGACAGGTAGGACCTAAACCACTCTAACGCGGTCCCCCTGACACCAACGCGATCTCTAAGGCGGTCTAAAAGAATTGTGTGGTCGACTGTGTCAAAAGCCGCCGTCAGATCTAAAAGCACTAAAATGGCAGAGCCTCCAGAATCAGTCATTAAAAACAGGTCATTAAAAACCTTTAAAAGTGCAGATTCAGTACTGTGCAAAGCCTTGTAGCCGGACTGATACGGATCTAAAGTGCCATTTTCATCTAAAAAAGGCTGCAACTGTGCAAAAACGCATTTCTCTAAAATTTTCGATACCAAAGGTAGTTTAGAAATTGGTCGATAATTTGCCAAATTTGCAGGGTCAAGGCCAGGTTTTTTAATCAATGGCTCAACTACAGCCTTCTTACAAAAAGAGGGCACTATGCCAGAAGCCAAGCTGCTGTTTATGATCTCCCTGACAGAAGAGCCAATGGTGTCCCAAACCTCTTTAAAAAAGCGAGGAGGGACCGGGTCTGTGGGACAGGAGGAGGGTTTAAGTTTTTTAACTATCCCTGTGAGGACAGACAATGACACAGACTCAAACTGACAAAAAACACCAGAGCATTGAGTGGATACCGAACTCCACAATGAAGAGGGAGCTATGTTGGCCCTAATAGCAGCAACCTTCTCATTAAAAAAGGAGAGGAATTTTTGACAAGTTCCACTTGTCATCTCCAATGAAGTGGACGGACTCGGATTAAAAACAGAACCAATCGTTTTAAAAAGAACTCGAGGCTTATTGACATTATTCAAAATCAAGTTTGAGAAATATCGAGTTTTTTCAGTTTTAACAGCACTTTGGTAATTTCTCCAGCACTCTCTTAGAATCTGGTGCGAAACCTCCAAATGGTCCTTCTTCCACCTACGCTCCGCTCTCCGACACTCACGCTGAGCTGTGTGCGTAGTGTCATTGAGCCACGGTTCCTGCTTTGGCTTAGGACATATGGCTCTGAGGGGAGCAACACTGTCCAGGACTTCAGAGCAGGTGGAAATAAAAGAGTTCATCAATTGCTCCGTGTCCAAGAATGCAGCGGAGTTTAGACGATCCAGAGGTGATGCAATAAAAAGAGGAGAAAAAGCAGCGGCCGTGTCGGGCTTAATAACACGACTATGGCGCACGCAAGACAACTTCACCTCCAAGTCCAAAGTAAAATCAAACATGACAGGGCTGTGGTCAGAAAACACTGCATCACCAACAACGACATTGTTGACAGGAAACCACACGACAACACAATGTCTAGCGTGTGCCCGTGCACTTGTGTTGGGCCAGAGACATGTTGCGTCAAATTAAAAGCTTCCACCAAGTCCAAAAACTCTCTGGCCATGGGTTTAGAAGGACAACATACATGCACATTAAAATCTCCGACAATTAAAACCCTGTCATAACGCGTGAGCACACAAGCAACAAATTCATAAAAATCTCTAATAAAATCCTTGTTGTGCTTCGGTGGTCTGTAAATGACAGCGCACAGTACTGGGTCAGCCTGTCGCAGCTCAAAACAGCTCAGTTCAAATGAAGAAAAAGACCACTCAGATACCGCTTTGTGATAAACACAATTCTTTAAAACAGTAGCTATACCTCCGCCACGACCGGTGGTTCTCGGTGCGTTGATAAAAGTACAGTCTGGAGGTAATAACTCTGAAAAAGCAGTAGACTCACCGCTGTTGATCCAAGTCTCTGTTAAAAACAGTACATCCAAAACGCGCGATGTAAAGAAATCCTGCAGGATGAAAGTTTTATTCGCCACAGACCTCGCGTTCACGAGTGCGCACCTCGTAGACGCTGTAGTAGCCACCTGAGCTGCCCGGCTCAGTGGCCTGAGGTTTGCCGGGACACACCACCAGAAACCCGGAAAGAAGAGCGGCGAGGGCGCAGCGCGCAGAGAACCTCCCGTTGTCCGGTAATGGACACCAACCAAGCACCAACTGGAGCGAGTGTGCGTCGCGAGACATAGCGGTAAAAACAGTCTCTGTAATCCCGTGGAAGATCCGAGGACCGCAACGCGGTGGGAGAAAGAGCCAACCAGGCTTCAGCTTCACGAGCCGGCCGGATCGGACTCCTCGCGTTTACGCTTCCTGGGCAGCGGCGCATTCACCCTGAGGAGGTGCTCAGGCAGGTCGGCCAGGTAGAATGAACCTGACTTGTTGTTTGCATCATGAATAGTACACGATTCCACAGTTTCTTTATTTTTTAGCAATTCTTGACGATTATACACCAGCAGTGAGTCGATGGTCCTATCAGCTATTCTCACGAAATACGGGACAAAAGCCGAAGGCAAACAGACCTCAAAACCATTGTCGGAAATCAGAAAGTGTCCAGAGTGTGTTCACAGGTTGGGGTGGGGGTAGGGCAGAGCGGGATCATTTACATACCTATAGGAATAGCCTCACACTGAGAGAGGGATACAGACTCCAGATATCACTGAAGTCCAAACGTTAGCAGGACTTCTTTTGTACTGCTTTTGTTGCTGTTTTAATGAGCTCATACACATGAGGAAAAGGCCAACAAAAGGCGACGTAACGCCGCCCGCGCGTGTGATCGCATCGTTTACTTTTCACTCCACAAACCCAGCTTAACTCTATCTAACCATAAAACCGAACATATGAGTCGGATTGTTCTCAAATGAAAAATGACTTAAAGCTAGATATGCGCTGATTATATTCATGGATGAGTATAAGTCTGTAGAGTTCTTAGTTTTGTGTAAACAGCAGGTTCGTTCTTCGCACACGGGCTGCGGCTGCAAGTTTTACAACACCTTTCCCTCTCTCTCTCTCTCTCTTTTCTCTCTGAGGTGAGTGTAGCGCAGACCGGTGCACGTGGAGCTTGATAAACATGTAAACTTAAAAAAAAAAAAAAAACGGCTCACGGGTGAGACTCGGCCTCGGCTCTCATTGTTCACTTAAAAGAGACGGCTCTTTGTACCGACTCGTTCGCGACCGAGAAAAATCCAGTGAAAGGTAGAAACGTGGGCAAATAAATATTTTTATCTTCATAACTTGGTGCTGATTGTGGAGTTGTATCAGGCTCAGACTGTGTGTGCAGCGGCCCATGTAAAAGAGAATGCGTTACAAAAGTGTCTCGTGTGTGTGCCGTACTCGAACCGAGGACCTTCTGCACCAGAGACCAGCGCACTATGACTGAGCTATAAAGCCACAGAGAAGTCAGAGTTTGCAGGCACATTTATAGATTGACCTGAGCTGTTAATTCGTCACATTTATTTTAGCTTATAAACTGGTGTTCACTGAACACGACTTTAGATTAAATTATGATTCTAAAAAGTTGACAGTGTTGGTTCTACTGGATCTGATCGCTGCCTTTGATACAGTCGACCACACTATTCTTTTAACTCGTTTAAAACACATTGGCCTCTCTGGTGCTGTCCACAAATGGTTTACATCCTACCTCACAGACAGGACATTCATGGTAAGTGTGGATACCTGCTCCTCTAAGGTCCATAAAATTACATGTGGTGTGCCCCAGGGTTCGATTTTAGGCCCAGTGCTATTTAACCTGTATATGCTCCCTCTTGGTGGTGTCATCAGAAGACATGGAGTCAACTTTCATAGTTATGCTGATGATACACAGTTATACATCTCCATGTCTCCTGATGACACCAGGCCAATGGACGCACTTTTTAACTGCATTTTGGATATCGAATCCTGGATGACAGAAAACTTTCTCCAGCTTAACCAGGACAAAACTGAAGTTTTAGTCATCGGTCCTGAGGCCCAGAGAGAGAAACTTTTACCCAAACTACAGTCATTGTCTTTTAATCCTTCCTCACAGGTGAAGAACCTGGGCGTGATCTTTGACTCTGAGCTGACTTTTATTCCACACATTAAGAATATCACAAAGATAGGTTTTTACCATCTAAAGAACATAGCCAGAGTCCGCCCCATTCTCTCTCGGGCCAACACGGAGACGCTGATGCATGCTTTTATCACCAGTCGTATCGACTACTGTAATGCCCTGCTTTCTGGTCTTCCCAAAAAGAGTATCTCAGGTTTACAACTTTTACAAAATTCAGCAGCTCGTGTCCTGACAAAGACCAGGAGGCGGGACCACATTACACCGGTTTTAGAGTCGCTGCATTGGCTCCCCGTGTGTTTCAGGATCGATTTTAAAGTTCTTTTAATGGTTTTTAAATGTCTTAATGGTCTTGGTCCTTCTTATCTCTCAGAATTGCTTTTACCTTATGAACCTTCACGGCCCCTTCGCTCCACCGGCAGAGGTCTGCTAGTTATTCCTAAAGTCAACAGAAAGACTCACGGCGAGGCGTCTTTCCAGTATTATGGCCCTCGCCTCTGGAACGACCTGCCGGAGGAGCTCAGGACCGCAGAGAACGTTCATGTTTTTAAAAGCAGGCTTAAGACCCACCTTTTTAGTTTAGCTTTTAACTGCTAGGCCTATTTATTTAATTGTTATTAATATTTATTTATTTATTTATTTATTTATTTATTTATTTATGTTTTCTTTATGTATTTTACCTCTCGGCCTATTTTAGTGGTCCTTATATTCTTATTTTTACCTTTACTTTTTACTTATTTTAACCATTTTTATGGTCTCCCAGTTTCCTCTGGAGGAGCCCTCTGCCTCGGGAGCGGGGATTGGCTGTGGCTGCTGGGGTGCTGTCCTGTGGGTGTCTGGATGGAGGTGTGGTGTTTCTACCGCGCCTCCTCCGGGCGTCCTGTGTTGGTGCCCTGTGGCTGCAGCCGAGATGCTGCTCCCGATGCAGACGGCTCCTTGGATGGTGTTTCCTTACCTGGTTTATCTGTACCCAGCCTTACCTCAGCCTTATGTCCATTGTGTCCATTGTTTTACCTTGAGTGTGTGGTGTGTCTCTGGGAAGGTGGGTGGGGAGAGTGTGAGTACGACAATGTGTTTGTATTTGTGGGAGGAGGTGGGTGTGAGAGAATGTTTTTAAATCTGTAAAGCACTTTGTGTTACATGAAATGTATGAAAAGCGCTATATAAATAAAGATTGATTGATTGATTGATTGAACAAAGATTATGAAACTATCACCAGGATAAAGTTGGTGCAGTCCAATCCAGCGAAGATAGATGGGAAGAATGTAGTTTTAGATCAGGGGTCCTCAAACCTTTTTCTCTGGGGCCACATTATCGTTCCTGACTGTGATGGGGGGGCCGGGCCAGGCCGGCTATAACATAGAATTATATGACCCAGACCAAAATGCAGCAGGACTCATTGTTAAGTAAAGATTAGCCTGGCACAGTCATCCCCACTACTATATCCACAAGATCAACACTTGATTCCAGGCACATATTTGTTTAGCTGTAGTGGTTTGCAAAAATAGTAATCATGTCTTCACACTTTGTTTTAATTTGAAATACCACAGGTACGGCATTTATTTTTATTTTCAAATAAAACATCATTGCGTAATGTGACCAGAGTTCCCTTTGGCACATCCAACGCCACAGGAGGAGAGAGGTAATTTCAGGTAATTTCTCCCCACTCCCCTCCATTTTCTCGAATGTTTTCGACACCCTCCCCAGTTTTGCCTCAAGTGTTCCCTACTGTCCCCACATTTCTCTCTGTGTAGTTCCACAGGGTGGGACCATAGGTGCCGATTTATTTTCTTCCCAGTAGATGCCCAGTCCAATATATAAAAAAAACAAACTCTTCCTCACCCCTCCGCGGGCGGTCTCTTTTTCCTCCATGCTCGGGTCCTCTACCAGAGGCCTGGGAGCTTGAGGGTTCTGCGCAGTATCTTTGCTGTTCCTAGAACTGCACTTTTCTGGACCGAGATGTCTGATGTATTTCCTGGGATCTGCTGGAGCCACTCCTCGAGTTTGGGGGTCACTGCCCCGAGTGCCCCAACGACCACGGGCACCACTGATGCCTTCACTCTCCAGGCCTTCTCTAGCTCTTCTCTGAGCCCCTGGTATTCTCTAGTTTCTCGTGTTCCTTTTTCCTGATGTTGAAGTCGCTTGGTATTGCTATGTCAACCACCACGGCTTTCCTCTGCTCTTTGTCCACCACTACAATGTCCGGTTGGTTCGCCATTACCATTCTGTCCGTCTGTATCTGGAAGTCCCACAGGATCTTGGCTCAGTCATTCTCTACCACCTTTGGAGGTATTTCCCACTTTGACCTTGGGTTTTCAGCCCATACTCTGCACAGATGTTCCTGTACACTATGCCAGCCACTTGGTTTTGGCGCTCCATGTAAGCTTTCCCTGCCAGCATCTTACACCCTGCAGTTATGTGCTGGATTGTCTCATTGGCCTCTTTGCACAGTCTACACCTGGGGTCTTGTCTGGTGTGATAGATCTGGGCCTCTATTGCTCTGGTGCTCAAGGCCTGCTCCTGTGCAGCCATGATGAGCCTCTGTGCTGTCCTTCAGGCCAGCTCTGTCTAGCCATTGGTAGGATTTCTTGATATCTGCCACTTCAGTTATGTTTCGGTGGTACATCCCGTGTAGGGCTTGTCCTCCCATGACGGGACCTCCAGCGCCTCATCTTCTGTTCCCCATTGTCTGAGACATTCACTGAGCACGTCATCTGTTGGAGCCTTGTCCTTGATGTACTTGTGGATCTTGGATGTTTCATCCTGGATAGTGGCTCTCACGCTCACTAGTCCTCGGCCTCCTTCCTTACGGCTAGTGTACAGTCTCAGGGTGCTGGATTTGGGGTGGAATCCTCCATGCATGGTTAGGAGCTTTCGTGTCTTAACATCTATGGTCTGTATCTCATCCTTTGGCCAACTTATTATTCCTGCAGGGTATCTGATTACTGGCAGGGCGTAGCTGTTTATTGCCCGGGATTTGTTCTTGCCATTGAGCTGCTTCTTAGGACCTGCCTTACTCGTTGGAGGTATTTGGCCGTAGCCGCTTTCCTTGTCACCTCTTCGAGGTTGCCATTTGCTTGTGGGATTCCGAGGTACTTGTAACTGTCCTCAATGTCTGCTATTGTTCCTTCTGGGAGTGAGACCCCTTCTGTGTGGACTACCTTCCCTCTCTTAGTCACCATCCGACCACACTTCTCTAGTCCGAATGACATCCCAATGTCTGCACTGTATATCCGGGTGGTATGGATCAGTGAGTCGATGTCTCGCTCATTCTTAGCGTACAGCTTGATGTCATCCATGTAGAGGAGATGACTGATGGTGGCCCCGTTCCTGAGTCGGTATCCATAGCCAGTCTTGTTGATAATTTGGCTGAGGGGGTTCACACCTATGCAGAACAGCAGTGGGGACAGGGCGTCTCCTTGGTATATGCCACATTTGATGGAGACTTGTGCAAGTGGCTTGCCATTGGCCTCAAGGGTGGTTTTCCACAACCTCATCGAGTTTGCAATGAAGGCTCTTAGAGTCCTGTTGATGTTGTATAGTGCCAAGCATTCAATGATCCAAGTATGTGGCATTGAGTCGTAGGCTTTCTTGTAATCAATCCAGGCAGTGCTCAGGTTAGTGTGTCGGGTTCTGCAGTCTCGAGCGACTGTTCTGTCTACCAGGAGCTGGTTTTGGCACCTCTGGTACCGATTCCCTTCTGAGCTGTGCTCATGTATTGATTCATATGCCCGCTTATCTTAGCCGCTATGGTGCCGGACATGAGCTTCCACGTTGTGGAGAGGCAGGTTATTGGCCGATAGTTGGATTGGACTGTTGCCTTTGAGGGATCCTTCAGGATCAGGATTGTGCGCCCTTCGGCTAACCATTCAGGGTGATTCCCATCTCTCAGCATCTGGTTCATTTGTGCTGCCAAGTGCTCATGGAGTGCTGTGAGTTTCTTTAGCCAGTAGGCGTGTATCATGTCAGGGCCTGGTGCTGTCCAGTTTTCATACCTGAGACTCTTTCTTGGATGTCTGTCACTGTGATGGTAACTGGATTCTGTTCAGGGAGGTTGCTGTGGTCCTCTCTCAGAGCCACCAGCCACTGTGCATCACTGTTGTGTGCTGCCTCCTTCTCCCATATGCCTTTCCAGTACTGTTCAGTTTCCAGCCTTGGTGGGTCTGCTAGGCTAGTGTTACCCTGCCATTGAGCGTACACTTTGGCCGGTTGAGTTGCGAACAGCCGGTTGAGTCTCATGTACCTCTTTAGGCGGCTGGCCAAGCCTTGGAGCCTTTGTTTGGCAGTTTCCAAGGCTTCAGGTATGGGCATCTGGCTGTACTTTTTGGGTACTTGCTTTTCATAGCACCTTTCAAGGCCTCTGTCAATTGGCTCACTTCTCTCCGCGCTGCCTTGATGTTAGCTCATCTCATGGTTGCTCTTACGATAACCAAGTGTCTCTAGGATCACTGCTGCTGTGCAGTATACCAGCTCATTGGTTTCAGTGATGGTTGATGTAGGAATTGCTTGCAGAGCTGCATTCACATCTTCTAGCAGACTTTCTGATGGTACTTCACTTAGCCTCTGTAGATGACTTCTGGGTTGCCTGCTGGACATTTTTGCCATGATCTTATTTTTCAGGTCAGTTGCTGCCTTGTTCAGCGTGATTGCACTTATTGGGGCTTCGTACCCAATCTCCGTTGGGGGGGTTGATGTTAACTCCCCTCTGACCTGGTGTCCTTCACAATTGTCAGAGCATTGGTGTTGTACCTCGTCAATCTCAAGTTGTGATAGCAGTTGCCGTTTGTGGATGTTGGAACACTAGTTGTTTCGCCGTGAGTTTGGACTGTGGGTTTCGAAGTAACCATTTTTTCATTTTTTCATTTTATTGAGAGCCCCATTAGCTCCTGACTCATTGCAGGAGCTATTCTACCTGGGGTCTCCTTCATTTTCATTACAAATGTTTACATAACAAAACACAAACAAACAACAACACACACACACACACACACACACACTTACACACAAAACCAACCGTGGGAGCTCATTGTGAAACCAAACAAACATGTCGCTGGCCACACAGCACAACCGCCCAACTCATCTCTGCCTTGCTTTTGGACAACTGTTTTTTTTTTTTTTTTTTTTTTTTAGGAAACGCATTGTTTTTCCTCATTGCCATTCCAGCAATACAAAACTACCTAGGCAATTATGCCATGCAGCCAACGATATCACATAAAACCAAAAGAACTATCAGTAGATATATAGAGTTGACCTAAAACAGCAATAACAGCATTTTTATCATTATCACCATATCCATCTGACAAAGTAAAACCAACAACAAAAGTACAAAAGTTAAACATTTACAGTAATCAAAACATTTGGAGTTTTGTATGAAGCATGAATCTCAACTTAACTCGACTCTATAGTCATCGCTCTCACACAGGGCTGCAACTAACAATCACCATAAGCTGATAAATAGTTTCCTTTATCATTTATCATGTTATTCACTCATCTATAATCAAACAGTTAGCGTATTAATCCAAATTCATTCTTGTGTAAACAAAAACACCTTTAACTTCTTTGAAAACATCTTTTGCTGTTTTCTGACAACAAAAATCCTGGTAAAGCATTCCAGGCAACCATGGCGCTGTAACAAACAGTTCGCTGCATCTGATTAGTTTTACAACAGGGTAGAGCACACCTTGTTACACTGGTCTGACGTGTTCCATAACTATGATTATCTGAGAAAAATGACAATTTATTATGTATGACTTTAGGTATTTTTGTCATAATAATGTCCTAATAAATGTTATTAGGAAATACTTTAATCTACATTTGACCGTTAACCACGCCAAACTATCCATGCATTGTCCTCACATTGGTTCTGTATGGGCAACCTAAAACAATCCGTGCTGCTTTATTTTGAGCTACTTGTAACTTGTGTAGATTATTTTCACTTGTGTTTGACCAAACAACTGATGCATAGTCTAAGTATGAAAGTACAAGTGATTGAACTAGTTGTTTGGTCAACCACCGAGGAATACACTTTCTACAATATTTAATTATGCCCATACTCCTCCCCATTTTCTGCAATACATAATTAATTTGACTGGTCCACGACAATCTAGAATCTACTATTACTCCCAACAATTTTGCTTGATCTACTTGTTCAATTCTCGTATTTCCTGAGGTCAGATATAACATCGGTGTTGTTTTCAATAGGTGTTTTGAACCAACCACCATGCATTTCGTTTTTTCGACATTAACTACTAATTTGTTAGCTCTAATCCATTGAGTTACTAAGGCCAGTTCCTCATGTAGAATGTTATTGAGTTGGCAGTCTGTTTGTGCAGACGCAAACAATGTCGTGTCATCTGCATATATAGCCATGGTTGCATGTTTTAATACCAGGGGAAGATCATTTGTAAAAATCGAAAACAAAAGGGGTCCCAAACAACTTCCCTGGGGCACTCCACAATCCATATATCCTACATCAGAATAATTTCCATTAAAATAAACTTTATACTCCCGATTACTTAGATAACTTTCTAACCACTTTAAGGCAGGCAACTGAAATCCATAACATTTAAACTTATTTAGTAAAATTGCATGATCTAAAAGATCAAAAGCCGCACTTAAATCAAAAAATATTGTGCCAACTATCTTTTTATTATCAATTTCCTGTAACCAATGATCAGTAATCTGGGTAAGTGCAGTAGTTGTGGAGTGACCCATTTTATATGCATGCTGATAAATTGTATTTAATCCATGAGCTGTAAATATTCCTGTATTTGGTCATATGCTACTTTTTCCATAATTTTGCTTAATGCAGGTAACAAGCTTATTGGTCTGCTATTTTGACCTGACAATGGTTCTTTGTTATTTTTAATTAAAGGGATCAATTTTGCCATCTTCCATGGTGATGGAAAGATATGTTCCTTAAACTTAAATTGATTATATGAGAAACAGGCAACAAAATGAAGTCTACCACCATCTTTAATAATCTGACCTCAATATTGTCAGTACCAGAGGGTTTTTCTTTACTTTCAACAGTTTTTTGACGTCATCCTCTGTCACTTCAGCAAATTTGAAAGTACAATTTTTGGTCTGCATTATATATTTTCTTATTAATTGGTAAGAAATGTTCTCTTCCTGTCTCACCTCCATGTCATTTCTATTTTTTTAATTTTGTTAGTAAAAGACTGGCTCAGGTAATTAGCAATTTCCCTTGGTTTAGTGAGATATATTCCGTCTCCCTCCAAAAAAGTAGGAGCAAATCTTGTTTTCTTTCCCATAAGTTCATTTAATGTACTCCATACTTTTGTACTATACGATTTAACCTCATTAATCTTTTTATGATAATACAGACGTTTTTATTTAATTTGGTGACAACATTTCGTAATTTTCGATATTCATTCCATTTTGCCAATTGATTTGTTTTTATTGCCTCTGTTCTGACTTTATCCCTGTGCTTCATGTATTGCTTAAGGTCTTTGTCCAGCCATGGAGCAGAGACATTTCTCACTGTTTGTTTCCTCATTGGAGCATGTTTATCAATCACCTTTGTTATCAAATTGTTAAAGACCACCACTGCCTTATTTGGATCTTGTTCTTGTGTTACCTCTGACCAATCTATGTTGCTTACTTCTGCTATAAAATCATTATCTTTAAAATGTTTAAAAGTCCTTTTACAAATAAATGTTTGCCCTTGTTTAGGTACCTTTGTCTTCCTCATAACTGCAATTAAATTATGGTCACTGCAGCCAACTGGAATAGATACTGCCTCAGAGCATAACTCTGCCACATTAGTAAAAATTAAATCGATAATAGTTGCTGAACATGTACCATTGGTGTTTAAATGTACTCTTGTGAATTCACTGAATTGAATTCACTGAATTGAATTCACTGAATTGAATTCACTGAAGTTGTGACAAATTACAAGTATTAGCAAATGAGATTAATTGCTTTTTAATTCATCCATCCATCCATCCATCCATCTTCTTCCACTTTTCCGTTGCCGGGTCGTGGGGGCAGCTGTTGGAGCTGCCCAAATCACATAGCACCAGCCCAATATGGCTCCTCCTGCAGGTGGTGGGTCCACAGAAGGACGGCCTCACGATTCCAACGGGCCTGTTGGTCTCTCATAAGGGGCTTTTTTTAATTCACAACTTTCCAATTTCCAATCAATATTTAAATCTCCTAAAAATAAATTTCGTCTCCTGTGTCACATGCAGCGTCCAACATTTCACATATTTGATCAAGGTACATTATAGCGGCATTCGGTGGTCTGTAACAACATCCAATAACAACAGGCCTCAGATGAGGTAACTGTAGCTGTAACCAGAGTACTTCGACTCCTATGATGTTAAGATCTGATCTTACTTTGACTGGGATGTGATTTTGGACATAACAAGCTACACCTCCACCATGTAGATTTCTGTCCAGCCTAAAAATATTATAGCCATCTATATGTAATAAAGGGCTATTTATTGTTGCATCTAGATGTGTTTCTGATATTGCTAATACCTGTAAATTATATTTTGTAAATATCCTGAATATCATTTATTTTATTTCTTAAACTGCACACGTTCAAATGAGCTATTTTAAAAAAAACCTTTTTGCAACAAAATATGGTCTTTAATCATCTGATATTTGTTCTGAATTTATTCTTTTAGTTTCCCATTGAGCCCCCACCAAAAACCTTAGTTTAGTTTAGTTTATTTATTTGTTTGAGCAGTTAACCTGCTCAAAGGGAGTGGGCTGAAGCCAAAGGCTTATAAGCGCCCACCCCAAGTAACCTCACATTACTTAAGTAACCTCACATTACTTAACACATTCATACACACATCCACACACATCATTTCTCCCACATCCTTTGCATGTAGCCCCTCTGACTAGGGTTACTGGAGTAGTAGCATTCCATCAGAGCCCTGTTCTCGCATCTCGCCCATTTCCTCCTTGTTCCAGTAGCCCATTTTTCATCGAGGTGCTCTGGTTCCCCAGCACCTGACGCAGACCTTGTTTGGCCGGGCGACGTCTGAGCCGGCATGTCATTCATTTCACTGTCTCTCATCATTGTATGAGGTAGGCAGTAGCGTGAAGGATCTTGCCTAAGGACCCACACTGGCAGCTCATTTTCCCCCAACGGGGATTCGAACCGGGGTCTTCTGTGTGCAAGTCGGGTGACTGCTGCTGGCTAGCTCAAATATGTATATGTGTGTGTATATATATATATATATATATATATATATATATATATATATATATATATATATATTATATATATATATATATATATATATATATATATATATATATATAAATAAAAACTCAGATCAATTTTATGAGATGCCCCGCGTTCATGTATGAGTAAAAAACGGAGAGACGGCTTTACAGTTCAGCCACAATTAATTGAATAATTTTATAATTAGGGCAAATTCAAGGGAGGCCAAATTCAGATCCATGTGGTAGGAGGAACGCACAGGGAAATGGACAGGAAACAGCCAATCAGAACTTCTTGTGACGGTAAAGTCCAAAAAAGCTGAATCTGGAGCCAAAAACGAGCAAATTAAAGCTTCTTTCTGTGACCGATTAGTAGTATAAAGGTGTAGGAGTCTAAATGTGTGGCTTTTGTTAATAACGGGGGAAATTGACGAATTTCAGAAGAAACTCTGACCAAGACCAGCTTGCTGCCAGGCTAAGAACTCTGGCTATTTTAACAGAGGATGGGCGGGCCACTTAAAAGCCAATTTAATGGCATTTTTGGCGATAGCGGCTGCAGGAATGTGCATGTGCGCCGGATTGGGTCCGTTCCAATCCGACAAAGTCTGTGAAAGATATGAGACTTTGAATTTTGTTGAAAATGGCCTCTGAGTTGCGGGCTTGTCATATGACCATGCCCGATAATATTTCCAAAATTGAAATGATTTTGAAAGTCACATGGGTCTGGGACATGTTGGCCAAAATTTGAGGTTTTCGAATAAAAACTCAGGGATCAGGGGTCAGAAGAGGTACGATTTTGAATTTTCGAGGTTTGGGCCAAGATGGCCGACTTCCTGTAGTGTTTAGGGCGGGGCCATAGTATATTATTTTTACATGTCCTGACGTGTTCTATGTCCCTGGCCAGTGTCACCTTTTTTGATGACATTTTTTGTGACCGGGCTCTCATTGACTCAATGTAAACTGCGAGTTTGAGGGGGCACCACTGAGACATTTTTTATTATTTTCTCTTGCAGACCCCACCCAAAACTAGAGCTGGCCTGAGCACTAATTTCTGATCCCTGTTACTTGCATATCGGTCCACGTTTGCTATGTGAATTCTTGTGTTTTCTGTTTCCGTTATTGAATTGTAATTAGTCCTCGCGGGACACTGCATGTCCGTTGCTTGGGCCTATAATATAACTGCTCTTTTGGACAGACCTGCAGCTGTCTGTTTACATAATATAAAGCAGTGGTGATAATACACAGCCTGGTAGAACCCTGGAGTAGGTAAAACATGCAGTGCAGATCCTAAAACAGACCAGACTTAATGTTTGTGAAGGCTCTCACCAAAATACAAACATTTACACAGTCACTTTAAAGGGATACTTCGGGATTTTTGACATAGGGCCTCATTTCCTAGTTATCCAGAGCGTTGTTGATGTCTGGAGATATTTTTTTTCTTAAATTCATGCAGTTCTTATATTTGAAGAGTCTAGTTGCGCTAGCCTAGTGCAAGGCTAAAGCATTTCTATGGTATCAGTTAGCCTGCATTAAAAACAGTGTGACCCACTCCACAGTGCACCTGAGGTAAATCACATACAACACCAGACTAACCATATAAATGTATGTGTTAATAGAATATTTTTTTAAATAAAACTGACCTGCGACAATGGCGCAGATGGTAGAGCGGGTCGTCTCATGATCGGAAGGTCGGGGGTTCGAATCCCGCCTCCTGAAGGTGCACATTGTCGTTGTGTCCTTGGGCAAGACACTTCACCCACATTGCCTCCAGTGTCTGCGTACACTGGTAGCCCCCTAGGAGAGACCAACAGGCCCGGTTTGAACCGTGAGGCCGTCCTTCCGTGGACCCACCACCTGCAGAAGGAGCCATGGGGGCTGGTGCTATGTGACCTGGGCAGCTCCAACGACTGCCCCCACGACCCGGCAACGGACAAGTGGAAGAAAATGAATGAATGACCTTGTATCACATGAATTACCGCATTTTGAGGGACTATTTTCTCGCAGATCACTCTGCCGCTGCCTTAGCTTACAGCCACGAAGCTGATGCCGCTCAAATATAAGTTATTTTAAACGCAAAATGGTTAAAATTAACCTATCGACACAGACATTTATATCGTTAGTCTGGCGTTATACGTGATTTACCTCAGGTGCATTGTGGAGTGCGCCAGACTGTTTTTTAATGCGGGCTAGCGTTTACCATAGAAATGCTTTAGCCTTGCTCTAGGCTAGCGCCACTAGACTCTTCAAATATAAGAACTGCATGAATTTAAGAAAAAAATATCTCCAGACATCAACAACACTCTGGGTAACTAGGAAATGAGGCCCTATGTCAAAAATCCCGAAGTATCCCTTTAAGACAGCTCCACATTCTCGACTGATAGCGAATGGCACTACAGGTGACATCAACCATTGAACCAATTACTGTATTTACAGACTTATTTAAAGGGCATATAAAACGGTACATAAGAGTCTGCAGTGTGGCTTACAGCGTGTTTATTCCAGCGGCTGTAGCTTTATCTCTTTCTCTCAGACACAAACATTGTTTAGCTCATAAGAAGGTTAACATAGTTTTTAGTTTGACCTGTGAGAGCCTGTAATGCTGAAGGAAGAACACAAGGCAGCGCCATGTAAACCAGGAAATGAATGTGAGGCTGATCAGAGACACTCTCAGTGCTGGTATAATAAACCATGCCTCAGTTGATCTCTTTTATAAGCCACGCCCTTTCACTAGTGGTGCAGGCACAAAGCTGAACAGCTGCGCCACTTGGAAAATAACCATCGCGTTTCGAGCGTGCGCTGTCCTTGTGCCAGGCACAAAATCTGGTCCTTGGGGTGTTTCCACACTCAGGCCACACAGCCCAGTGCCTGGTCAACCCTAAAGGCGAGCGTCTCCACGGCCGAGGCCAGGACCAAACCGGTCTAACCAGGTATACGTTTAGGACCGACCTCTGGCTGTGGCCAAAGCGCTGACCCGAGATTAACGTGACATGAAGAGACTGAGCTCTTATTGGCCAAACGAGAGAGAGGATGGCCCTCACCATTAACCTGCAGGTCATACGGATTTAATATTTCAGAACATCATATGTTGAAAAAAGTGATTTAGCCGCTGTTAGCTTAACTTTAGCTGGTGTTAGCTTAACATTAGCATGTAGCTTACCTAGCTTACCAGAAGGCAGCATTTGTCCACATTGTTCTCAACTCAACTTACAAAACTTTTCAGGCCGTTCTGCTGTTGCCTCAGTACAGCGTGTGCATCTGTGGGGGCTCCGTGTGCATCTGTGGGGGCTCCGCCCACAACAACTGCGATAGTTGAAACCCTCACCTGTACTGGGTAGAGTCGATACGTGACAAGACGAGTACTTCGACCGAGGCGTGCGGGTTATAAGCGTGCAGTGGCGTGCTGGGTAATCGGGAGAGTCGGGACGTTTGCTGGTCGGCCGCTTGGTTGCAGTGCTTTTGGGCTGACAGAATAAATAATGAATTAATAACAGGCGCAGTTGTGCCATTCCAGGCCTGAAGGCTTTAACTGGGCCGCAGCTGGAGCCTGGGCTGCTGTTCCAGATATAAATTAAGTAACACAAGCGTAAGTGTCAGGTAAATCTATCAAAAATAACGAGTGATGTGTCAAAATCAAAAAGAATTTTGCATCGAACTTTTCATCCTTGTGGCGGGGAGAGACCATTTGACGTTGAAGTAACTCAGAGGGGTGTATAATAGTGTTTAAGTGGAACACACCTCCACTTTAATTGAAGTTGGTGCAGTTGAATCCAGCTGAGACAAGTGTGGAGAGAAATGACAGTGAAGGGTGGAGAAGTGGACAAATAAATATTTGTATCTTCATAACTTGGTGCTGATTGTGGAGTTGTATCAGGCTCAGATTGTGTGTGCAGTGGCCCATATAAAAAGAGAAAGCATTAGAAAGTGTCAAAGCCATACTTGAACCGGGGACCCCCTGCACCGGGGACTAGCGCACTATCACTGAGCTATGAACCCACAGAAAAGTGGGCCGTCTTCTCTAAATCCCGGGCCAAATTTTGGTCCCAGCACGCCACTGTAAGCGTGTTATGTGGAACTGCAGTCTGTGACAATGATTTTAGTTTAATCTGGGTTTAGTTGGAGACAGTTGTTGTGTATCACACTCTGGTCTGTTCGATGCAGTGACTTCTCCTGCGTAACTCTAACACAGCGGTTCCCAAAGTCAGCTGTGCTGCGGCCCCCATTCAAACCTGACAAGTCTCCGCGGCCCACCTGGTACTCACACTTAATTTTGAACGAGACTACAACAATATAGGCTATTTTCGTGAAAGTTTATTTACGTTGGAAAAAGCATACGCAGCAAACAAGCCAGGTGCAAATGTGTTTAATAAAAAAGTTGTTTAGGTCTCTTATAACATAACAGCAATATAATATAAACAAAGACAAAAATATTTTTTACATATTAATTGTCCATTTTAAATTTTAAATCACTTAATAACACAAGTTCAGTATTGCCAAATTTGCTCACCTAATGAGACTGATGGTGCTGCTGCCAATGCCCCGATGTCCGGCTGAATGGAGGTCAGTTTAAGGCGGAGATCAGGTCCTACATCCAGTCTGTTTCTGTATTTGGTTTTCAGTGCAACAAGCGCTGAAAACCATGTTTCACAAAGGTAGGTGGTCGTAAACGGCATCAAAAACATGAGGGCTTTGTTGGCCAGATCTGTGTACTCTGCGTAAATGCGCATCCAAAAATGCGCCAGGTGCGTTTCCATAAATAGTACTCTTAATGAGCTATCGCAAGATAGCTCCACAAGACTATCTTGTTCTCTGCATGAAAGTCCCGCGATGGTGTCCTGGTCGTGGGTGGCAAAGGGGTTTTGAATCCAGTCATGCTGTTTGTCGAGTGCTGGAAAGTAATAGCGTAGCTGGCTTCCCAAGGCCTGCAGGTGCGCACTGACAGAGCTCTCCACAGTGCTGGGGATCTGCTGTTCTTCGGTGCGCAAAAAGTCACTTAGGCTCTCCAGAGATTCGAAGTTGTTTTTTGTGCCACTCTTCGATCCCAAAACTCAAACTTTCTTATCGTGGCCTCAATCTTATTCTGGACTTGAAACACATTCACTGCTTTCCCCTGGAGTGAGGGGTTGAGTCCATTTAAATGCCCAAAAATATATGCCAAATATGCCAAAGAAGAAAGCCACTCACCCACTAAAGTCACAGAATCTATCTGCGAGCTCAAACCTCGTGTCCACAACAAACACTCTAATTTTGTCACGCAGTTCATAAAGCCGAGTGAGCACTTTACTGCGTGAAAGCCAGCGGACCTCGGTGTGTAGGAGAAGCTGTCGGTGTTCACTTCCCATCTCCGCGCACAAGATCCCAAAAAGGAGAAATTGCAGGGGACGGCTTTTGATGAAATTCACTGTCTTCATCCAAAACCTTTTTTAGGTTTGCAGGCATAGACTTGCTGCAGTGGACAGCTGTATGCAGCGGCGCTATAACCTTAATGCGCTTTACGACCCCGGTCAGTCTCCCAAACATGGCCCTGGCTCCATCCCACACATTTCCTCCATTCGATTTCGTTTGCAACCACAAATTAATTTATGGTTTCAAATACGGCCTCCCCTGTAGTGTTTGATTGTAAAGGCTGCAAACAAAACAATCCTCATATATATCTCCATTGTATTCGTATCTGACAAATGCAAGCAAATTTGCCATTGCTGCAATGTCAGTTGATTGATCGATTTGAAGGGCAAAGAAACAACTTGCTCGGATTCTCGTCACTAGTTGTTTCAACACATCGTCGACCATGTCATCAATACGCCGCTTTACAGTATTATCCGACAATGAGATCATGTTATTAGTATATAATTGCTCCTTTCCCCCCCCTCCCTTTCCCCCTAAATTAGCATAAATTTAGGGGGAATTAACTTAATTACCCTAATTAGCATAATCAAATTAGTTCGCAACTCTCATTCCCCATCAGCATCTAGACAAACTGCCGCCTCCCCTCGCACCTCTGCAGGGGGGCGTGTCCGGGGCATCTCACGGACGTCATGATGTGGGCAGACTGTAGCAACTGTGACTTTGCCAGGCACAGTATTTTAGATCTAAAATGTAAAGTTTTGTTGTAATGTTAAGGTATTTCAATCGGTCTGTAAATAAAACCCCTCTTTAAAAAGTTTTTCCTTTTTTATTTCTACTATGTAAAAGCTAATGTTTCTGCTAAGTTGCAATTTTTCTATTAGTCTTAACTTCAATTATACTGTTTTGGCTATTTCAAAACATGCTGTGCTTTAGCAGTATTTTGTGTCTGACTTGGTTGTCTTTGAGTTGCTGTAGTTGCGCTGGGGGTAGCAGAGGAGACTTAACACGTCTAAAAAAACATCAAATGGGTTTGTTTTGACCAGCGAGATTAGCATTAGCATGCAGTCAAACAGCCCACGTGTTTGAAGTAAAACATTTCAATATGCGTCTCAGCTGAAAGAGTCCTGACCACCTAGGTGTCTAGATAAGGTTGACACCTGCCATTTAACATACAGTATGTGCCTGATTCTCACCCCTCGCCAACTGCCCGGCGATAAGGAGTTTGCTCGTTTCTACCTGATTCTGAAAAAGAAAGGAATAAAATATGGATCAAGACTGTGTTCAGAGTGTGTCACAATATTTAAAAGGCATTGCTGACAAGCATGATATCAAGCATGTGGACAGTTTATCAAACGTGTCTCGTAAAAGTTCAAAATCAAGTAACTCAATGAGGTCATCAGATTTGACAGAGATCAAAGTTTATGGGACATTTTCTGCAAAAACAAAATTAACCATCAAACAACAAAACCCAACTCAACTACCACACCTAAATGAGCTCAATATGAAAACATAATCTCAAAGCTGCCATACAAATGTAAGAACTGTTCAGATATGTTGCATGACATCCAAGAAGAACAAAATCGCAAGACAAATTTCACTGACATTGTAATTTTATTGAACATCAACAGAAAATCACATCTGATCCCATATTTAGTGACATTCAAACCACAGTTTAAAATGGAAACTGTTAAACCAAAACCAATACGTGAACTGAACTTTGCCGCTAATATCAGATCTGTAAAAGTTAATAATTCTAACTGCCCATGTTTGTTCACAATCTCTTTCTTTAAGTTATTGTCCTGAGTTTACAAACCTGCAACATAATGAGAAGATTAATTGTGTTAAGGAAAAGAGACTTCGCTTTACATGTTTGAGTAAGGACATTTAAGCAAACAATGCAGCAAACGTGTCATTTATGACAAGTGCAACCTGAATCATCTTACTATGCTTCATGTAAATGTTTTAGTGGATAAATCTATCAACACTGAACTGCCTGAGCTCAATCCTGATGTCCATAGTACTTTGGCAACGGTTGAATTACTGCGGGCCCAAAACGGGGCGCTGAAGTTGGTCAATTTGAAATCAAACAAAGACAACAAAATTGTTCAAACGTATCCATTTTTAGACAATGGCTCAACATCAAGTTAAAGCACAGAATAATTTCTGCCAAAACTCAACTTGAAAGGAAAGAACAATTTGCAACAAAACCTCAACAAAACACAATCTACTTAGCTGACAAATGATCTTTCAGTTTCCAGTAGTGACGGCAATGAGTTCTATTCCGGCGGGGTATACTCAAAAAGACAATACAAGTGACAAAAGTGAATGTGGTTACTAAAGAGGTCATAAAGAAATGGTCCTACTTAAGTCATGTGGATCTTCTAGAAATTGAGTCAAATGTTGAATTGCTAATCGGTTTGAATGGACCAAAGTTGCACTAGCCACAAAAAGTTGTAAACAGTCAAAATTATGGACCTTTGCTGTTAAAACGTCATTAGCATGGATAGTGAATGGGACTTGTACACGACGTAAACATGTAAACTCTGGTCAAAATGTGTTTGAAAGGGGAACAGTGAAGAAAGTCAAGATGCTCACAGGGAGCAAAACTAAAGGATGCTTCCCTACAGGAAAAGGTGAAGCTAAAAGAAATGAAAGGACATGTAGCAGAAAAAGACTGTGACCAATGCGAAAAGATACAAAACACTGTTCAATAATCTGCTCTATTGCACTATGTGGTCTGTACACACTCATATTTGCTGCTAACACTTAATGCACCTGCACATCTGTGAATACACTTACGCTGTTGTTCTATGTCAAATTGTTGTTGTTTTATCATAGTTTAAATTAAACCTTCTTATGCATGTCCTAGTTAAAAAAAAAACTAGTTGTGAACCTGTTCATAACCATGGCCATACAAACGATTCTGATTCAAGAAAAAGGATTGACACATGTGAAAACTGGAAAGAAATGAGAAACTATGAAAATGAACACGGACAAACCAAGAGAAACAAAAGTGGTATTTTTAGGATTGTGACATCCCTAATACATTGTTAAAAAAATATAAAAAATATTCAACATGGAAATGTTGTGGTTCTGCTATGGACCCCCGTTTGCCTCTTGTTTTATTTTCCATAAGTTGGCAAACCTTCTTGGATTTATAAATTAGTTTGCCTTCAAGGGGATCTGTGTCACTTAGTATCACGAGAACAAAAAAATTGGAACTTGAATATAAGATAAGATAGCCTTTATTGATCTCACAATGGTGAAATTTACCTGTTACATTCAGCTCTTAGAAACACTCAGGGCGTGCAAATAGGCAGGAAATGTGAAAAACAACAATTAAATAGTAAATAGTGATATCTCATATACAATGACTACCAAGGACTTTGTGGGGACAAAAAGTGTAAACAGTGAATAATACTAAAGTAAACAGACTATAACAAAAGTGTTGTCAGTATTAGCAGTGCAGGTTTACATCATAGTGCAAGTAGTTGATAATATGATGATATTTACCGTATAGTTAGGTTCATTACATCGCTATATTAATCAAGCTGCACAACAGCCAGAATATGAAGAATACTAAATGTAACTTGTTGAATGTCACAAACCCCATTGAATGAGTTGTAACACACTTTCCGTTGGGAGGTAGCGCACACCGTCAGAGTCACAGCACGTACTTTTCGCCACGTACCCGGAAGTGTGGCTGTGAGCAGTGTGAGCAGCGTGTGAGCAGTGTGGCAGTTAACATTTTTGCGGAGTCCTGTTGAGAGGGAGCAAAATGCCAAAACCGCCAAAACAGAGGCGAAGCAACAGGCAGATTCGGCGACGGAAGAGGACTATGTAAGCCTCAGTCGAGTCACGGAACTCATGGAGCAGCAGAGGGTCATGTTCAGGGAATTAATTCAACAACAACAGGAGAACTTCAAAGGATTCATTAAACTCATCATAAAATCAACAAACACCTGTATGGATTTACAGATTAAGGACATTCAAGAGCTAAAACCAAGCCTGCAGTTCACGCAAGGTGAGGTGGACACTTTGAAAGAAGAGAAATTGAAACTCACGGAGCGCACAACACAATACAAAATGATTTTTATAAAGTATGTGACAATTTGCATATTATCACGGACAAACTGGAGTATCTGGAGGGACAGAGTCGCAGAAACAACCTGGTCTTGAGGGAGTGTTGGAGACGCCTGGGGAGACCTGGCTGACGCAGAGGAGAAAGTTAAACAACTGCTGAGGGAGAAGTTACAACTACAACATCCGGTGCAGGTGGAGAGGGCTCACCGCGTAGGCAAACCCGACGGCGGGAGAGACTGGCCGAGACCCATCATCGCCAAACTACTGCGTTGGAAGGATCGCGAAGCAATCCTGCTGCGCGCTAAACACCTCAAAGGGACCAAAATCTACATGAACGAGGACTACACGGAATCCATCAAAAGGAAGCGAAAAGAGCTGATGCCGGAGCTGAGAGCTGCCAGGGAAAGGGGGGAGATTGCCTACTTGCGCTATGATAAACTCATTGTACGTCCGCGTACCAGTACACCAAATCAAGTATAAACACAGGAAAAGCGTATGGATTTTGGTATGTAAAAGCACATAATTTCACATGTCCTGTAATACATATAGTACTATAGGAAGCATCGACTTGGACCTTTCATTAAGGAGAATTGCTGAAGCAAATAACCAGGACTTTACATTATCACAATATGACTTACAGAACACTGAGATCGACATCGACCCTGAAAATAACTTCTTTACTAGAGCTACTAATGACTGTCAATATTATACAGAGGATCTTTACAATAGTAAACTTAAGAACATTAAGGCATTCACTGTAATCCACTTCAATAGTCGAAGCCTCTATGCAAACTTTAACCACATCAAAAGCTTCTTAAAACAGTTTTCTAAACCATTTAATGTAATTTTAATAACAGAAACATGGATTAATAATGACAGAGAAATTGAGTTTCTATTGATGGTTATGAATTTATAAGTATGAACAGAAGAAACAAGCATGGTGGGGGTGTAGCTATGTTTGTAGACTCAAACTATAGTTATAAAGTAATGGAAAATAAGACTATGGTAGTGGATGATGCACTTGAATGCCTTACTGTAGAAATTACAAGGCAAAAAAATAAAAATATTATTGTAAGTTGTATTTATAGAACACCTGGCTCTGATATAGAGGTTTTTTCTAATTGGATGGAGGAGCACTTTTCAGGTTTAAATCATAAAGTCATGTTTGTGGGGGAGACCTTAACATCGATCTGTCAAACCCATATAAACATAAAAAGACGGACGAATTTATAAATACTTTATTTAGTATAGGTCTGTTTCCTCTAATAACTAAACCGAGTAGAATCACAACCCATAGTGCGACTTTGATAACATTTTCTCAAATGAAATAGTGATACAATTAGTGGATTAATGATAAATGATATTAGTGATCACCTGCCAGTTTTTGTATTGTACAAAAATGGATATTTAAATATTGAAGATGAAAAACTGTATTGGTTTAGAAGGGTAAAAACAGAAAAAACTATTGAGGTATTTAAAAAAGGAACTATTAGCTCAAGACTGGAGTATTGTATACAGAGAGAATGATACTAATAAGGCATATGATGAGTTTACGCGAATATTTCATAAAGTATATGACAAAAATTGCCCAATGAAGAAACATTGTAAAAACAGAAAGTGTAAAGAAACCCCATGGATGTCTAAGGGATTACTAAATGCATGCAAGAAAAAAAATTCACTCTACAAAAATTTTATAAATAATAGAACAAAAGAAGCTGAGGATAAATATAAGAAATATAAAAATAAACTGACAGGTATCATTAGAAAATGTAAACAGGATTATTATAATAAGTTGTTAGATAGCAATAAGAATAATATTAAAGGTTTATGGAATATCTTAAATAGTATAATTAGAAATAAACAAGAACGATTAATTATCCAAAATATTTCAAAGATGAGGATAACACTTTAAATAATATGAATGAAGTAGTCGCTACATTTAATAAATTCTTTGTAGATGTTGGACCGAATCTTGCTGCAAAAATTGCAAATGTTGAGAACTATAATTGTGAACTGATAGACACAAATCCTCTGTCCATGTTCCTCAAACCTGTGGAGGAAAAGGAGATACTGGACATTGTTAAAGGGTGTAAAAATAAAACCTCGACAGATTACCATGACATGGATATGAAAACTTTAAAAACTGTTATTGAAAGTATCTCTAAGCCGTTAACATACATCTGTAACCTATCGCTGCAAACTGGACAATTTCCTGAAAGTATGAAAGTAGCAAAAGTGATTCCTCTGTTCAAGGCAGGAGATAAACATCTCTTCACAAACTACAGGCCTGTTTCCCTTTTACCGCAATTCTCAAAAATCTTAGAAGGTTTATAACTCTAGACTTGACAGCTTTATTGAAAGGTGTAATTTACTCTCGACAATCAGTTTGGTTTTAGGAATAATCACTCAACCTCACACGCGCTCTTTGATATAATTGAAGAAATAACTAATGCTGTAGATAACAAGAAATATGCCATAGGGTTATTTATTGACCTGAGTAAAGCGTTGATACAATAAACTATAATATACTAATTAATAAACTAGAACATTATGGGATTAGGGGGTAGCTCTACAGTGGGTTACCAGTTATTTAAAAAATAGAAAACAATGTGTGAAAATAGGTGATTATCAGTCGAGTTGTCGACAAATTGTGTGTGGTTTACCTCAAGGTTCCATTCTGGGCCCAAAATTGTTTAATATGTACATTAATGACATTTGTAAAACGTCTCAAGTACTTAAATTTATCTTGTTTGCTGACGATACAAATATTTTTGCATCAGGTGACGACTTACAGCAACTGTGTCAGATTGTTAACTTGGAACTCAAAAGTGTCAATAAGTGGTTCAAACAAAATAAATTATCTCTAAATGTGAGTAAAAGTAAAATGATGATATTTGGCAACTGTAATTCCAATGCTCAGGAAGCAATTCAGATAGAGGGTGTTGTTATAGAGCGAGTGCATGAAATCAAATTCCTTGGTGTTATTATAGATGACAGAATTACTTGGAAAGCTCATATTAAATATATATCTACGAAAATGTGTAGAAGCATTTCAGTAATAGCAAAAGCAAAGTACATTTTAAACATCAAAGCTCTACATATCTTATACTGTTCTCTGATTTTGCCATACTTATATTATTGTACTGTGGTTTGGGGTAGTACTTATAAAAACACATTAAAACCAATAGTATTGTTGCAAAAAAGAGCTATCCGAGTAATTCATAAAGTTGGGTTTTTGGACCACACAAACTCATTATTTTTAAAATCAAAGATCATGAAGTTTTGTGACATTGTTGAGTTCCAAACTGTACAGATGTTATACAAAGCAAGAAACAAACTGTTACCGGGCCAAATACAAAGAAGGTTCCAAGAACGTACTGGTCGTTATGAATTACGTGACGAATTAAACTTTAGGATTCAGAAACATAGCTCAACTTTGAAAAGTTTTAGCCCAACAGTTAATGGTGTACAATTGTGGAATAAACTGGAAATGGAGTTGAAACGAAGTCCAAATATCAACCTGTTCAAATATAAATACAAACAAAAGACTTTTGAAATATACAGAAACAAGAAATGTGTTGCCACTAGGAGGCGCAGTAGGATCAATTATGTGTGTTTCCTCTATAATCAAGGAAGAGTGTTGCTGCTTGGAACGGTTGTCATTCTATTGCTCAAATTTACAAATTGAGAATTAGGGTAGGCAAGTTATGAATCTGTTGAGAGGAACATCATCTACAAAATCAGCTGTTAGGGCAGCTGAGTGGGGGTTTGTTGAGGGGGAGTTACTGCCTTCTTCAACTGGCCCGCTCTACACCCTGGCTTTTTAATGCACCACACTATGCAGGGCTTACATCATACTTCACATATAACTCAATTAAACAAATATAATAATAATGATGATAATTAAACCCAAATTAAATTAGATTAAGGATGGTAATGACAACTGGGAAGTAGCAAGATCTCAGAATATAATATGTATTAATGCACCTTTAATAATAATAATTAATGATAATTAAACCCAAATTAAATTATATTGAGGATGGTAATGACAACTGGAAGTAGCAAGATCTCAGAGTATAATATGTATTAATGCACCTTTATAACATAAAAGTAGCACATTCTTTGTTGTTGTTTATTTGCTGTTGTTTTTATTTTATTCTTCTTCACTATTTATTGTTACTTTGCCCTATGTTCCTTTGTTTATGATTTGCTACCTTGTAAATATTAAATGTAATGTTATTATTTTTATTTTGGGGTGCGCGCTTATAAGCCTTTGGCTTCAGCCCACTCCCTTTGAGCAGGTTAACTGCTCAAACAAATAAACTAAACTAAACTAACTAAACTAAACTCATCTAAACATTACAAGCAGATAATTGTGTGCATCTTGTCCTCTACTGCTTCATCAGATAACCTCATTCATTATATGATATTGTATAAATCTAAGAAAATATAATTGTACATTACATCATTCAATGCAACATAATGCATAGGCATATTGTTTGTTGGCATTTTCTGATAAGACCCATTATAACAAATGCAAGTATTATCATAGGATTAAGGATCGCTATTAATCACAGTTTGATTTTTTTTTTTACAATTTTCATGCCGTTCACGTTTTAAAATCTATTTCATATGACGATGTTTTCTATATAAAGTTACTTTCTATGGTTTCTTTATCATGTCCATATCATAAGATGATCTTTAATGTCCATTGGACGTGTATTTATGTATCCAACCCACAAAAAGCAGAAACTTGAATGTGATTTAGCATTTCGCTCAGATGACACTTTTATACGTTAATACAGTATCTAAAGTCAAATCTTCCATTAGAAAAGTTTTACTTTTAATATACTCCTACATGTTGATGATTTATATTTTTTGATATTGTTGCTTCATTTTTAAGTTTCTGTTTAAATGTACACAAGATACCAATATTACTATTTTTAATTTATTTATTTAATTCAAAAGTAAGAATTAAAGCCACTCCCCACAAGTCTGAATGAAAAGGAGCAGAAAAGACATCTGTCTGTTATTTTGTTCAAGGTCCAACTTTCTAAACATTTACGGTTTTACAGATATTTTGTGCCTTTTATGTACAGTATTTACAATATACAAATAAGAAAAAACATAATTTTCATGTTTGTTCAAAGTAAATATCTCACATTAGCTATGTCCAAGTCTAATTTTCATCCTTCTTTAACATTGTAGCTTTTATGCATTCTTGAATGCCAGGAGAGTTCCTGACTCTTTTACTTCTTTCTGAAGTTTATACCATAAACTAATTCCTTTAAAAGTAACAGTTTGGTGTAATTGTTTGTATGAACTTGAAAGTTTTGAAGACTATGTAGTCAGTTTTATTTGTAAAAAACAAAAAAAGGTTAGTGTGCATAAAGGTAAATTATTTGATCTTTATAAACTTACTAACATGTTGATTACTTTTAAATCAAATTATATGATTAGTAAGATAACATGAAACTATACATGTTTTACAAATATACAACTGATATTGTAAAATGTAAGCGGTTGCATCAAGTTTTACATTTCTGCTGAATTATCAGGGTTTACTATGTACAGGCACGGTATTATAGCATTACAAATATTTGCCAAACTATTATACAATGAGTAGGCTAATTGCTAATCCTTTAGAACAGACAGTACAGGGAAGTAAGGCAAGGCAAGGCAAGGCAAGTTTATTTGTAGAGCACAATTCATACACGAGGCAATTCAAAGTGCTTCACAGTTGCAGAAAAAATTACAAGAAAACAGTTAAAATCAATCCAATAAACAACAACACAAAGTTAATCAATTACAGTAAAAGTCAAGAGTGCAGATAAAATACTTTCAGTTTTCATATGCACGGGTAAAAAGAGCTGTTTTCAGCCTGGATTTGAACATTGTCAGAGTTGAGGCCTGTCTCACATCCTCATGAAGACTGTCCAGATTTTAGCTGCATGGAACTGAAACGCAGCCTCACCGTGTTTATTATTGACTCTGGGAACCACCAGGAGACCCCTCCCTGAAGTTCTCAGGGCCCGAGATGGTTCATACGGCTCTAACATGTCAGAGATGTACTTTGGTGCTAAACCATGAAAAGACTTGTACACAAGCAGAGCTGTTTAAATTCTATTCTCTGAGTGACAGGAAGCCAGTGCAGAGACCGGAGCACTGGACTAATGTGGTCGTATTTCCTGGTTTTTGTCAGGACTCGAGCAGCAGCGTTCTGGATGTACTGCAGCTGTCTAACAGCTCGTTTAGACAGGCCAGTGAGCAGGCCGTTACAGTAGTCTAACCTGCTAGAGACAAATGCATGGATGAGTCCTCTCTAAGTCTGGTTTTGACACTATTCCTCTGATCTTAGCAATGTTCTTCAGATGGTAAAAAGCTGATGATGTTATTGCTTTGATGTGGCTGTTTAAGTTCAGGTCTGAGTCCATGATTACTCCTAGATTTCTAACCTGATTTTTGGTTTTAGAGCAAGAGACTCAAGGTGACTGATAACACTTTGTCTTGTGTCTGTGGGCCAAAGACAATGATTTCAGTTTTGTCTGAATTAGTTGGAGAAAGTGTTTTTGCATCCACAAACTGATCTGTTCGATGCAGTGACAGAGAGTATCTACAGGCCCATGTTCACCTGCCATCAGTGACACGTAGATCTGAGTGTCATCTGCGTAGTTGTGGTACGACACATTGTTGCTGTTTATTAGCTGACCCAATGGAAGCATGTACAGGTTGAATAAGAGGGGTCCCAAGATTGACCCCTGGGGGACTCCACAGGTCATGGAAATTTTGTCTGAGACACAGTTGCCAATTTCGACAAAGTACGTCCTATCCTCGAGATAGGACTTGAACCAGTTTAGAGCAGTACCAGAGATTCCCACCAGTTTTCTAACCTGTGAAGTAGATCCCATGGTCCACTGTGTCAAAGGCAGCGCTCAGGTCCAGCAGAACTAAACTGAGACCTTACCTGCATTGGTGTTCATACGGATATCATTTGTCACCTTGATCAGAGCTGTCTCAGTGCTGTGGTGGGGCCTAAATCCTGACTGGAAAGTATCAAACACATTGTTAGATAGAGAAAGTAAGTGAGCTGTTGATATATTACTCTCTAGGACTTTCCTAAAACGGTAGGTTTGATATGGGCCGGTAGTTGTTCAGTACCTTGGGATCAAGGCTGCTCTTCTTTAGAAGAGGCTTAATGACCGCGGTTTCAAGGCCTTGGAAATGCTCCAGTCTCAAATGAGATGTTAACAAACTGAACAAGTTGTGGTAACAAGCTGGTCAGCACAGACTTCAGAAATCTAGTGGGTAATTCATCAAGGCAGCATGTACATGAACTCAAACCGGAGATGACCTCTTCGATTGTTTTGCCAGTAACAGGTGTGAAATGTGTCAGCTCAAGGTGTCTAGTTGGTGGCAGGGTTGGTATTTGTGTTGTGGAAATTATGGCATTTTTTATGCCTTGGACTTTATCATAAAAAATATTGCAAACTCATTGCACTTAGATGTAGAGATTAGTTCTAAGGGCAGTGAAACTGGAGGTTAGTTAATCTGTTTACTGTGGAAAACAGAACACGAGAATTGTTTCTACAGTTTGCGATGATTTTAGAGAAGTATTTCTCCCTTTCTCCACGCAAAATCTGGTTGAACTCACAAAGCACTTCTTTGTATATCTCACAATGAACCTGGAGCTTTGACTTGCGCCATTTCCTTTCGGCTTTTCGGCACTCCCTTTTCTGTGCCCTGACCGAATCTTCACTTCTCCAAGGTGCCTTTTGTCATTGTTAACCATTTTAACCTTGACAGGAGCAATAGTATCCAAAACATTTAAGACGCTTGATGTATAAGAGTCCAACAGATTATCAACATTTGAACATGGAGGATTTTCAAATCTGATCATTTCCATAAACTGTGTCCTTGTTGTATCATTTATGTGTCTTCTTTGAATAACTCCAGGCCCAACCACTGGTTTGGGTGCAACAGACAAGTCAAAAAGACACAAAAATGATCAGATAAAGCAACATCAACAACATCACATTTGATATATTAACACCTTTTGTAATAACTAGATCTAGAGTGTGACCTTTGTTGTGGGTCGCCTCACTCACGTGCTGAGTTAAACCAAACATTTCAAGAACAGCATTAAGTTCTTTTGCATGCCTGTCATTGGTCACATCCACATGCACATTAAAATCACCTGAAATGACCAAACAATCAAAATCAGTGCATATAAATGAAAGTAATTCAGTGAAGTCTTTCGATAAAACAATTCTGTGGTGGTTTGTAAATAGTCATATAAAGAATGGAAGATTGTTTTATCTCCATTTTGAAAAGACACATACTCAAATGATAGAAAAAACCCCAAATGACAATTTGTGGATGACTATATTGTCCCTGAATATTGCACAGACACCCCCGCCCCTCTGGTTTTGGCGTGTTTCAGACACAAAATTGAAATTTGATGGACTACACTCAATCAAAACTGCGTTACCAGTGTTTTGTCAAGCCATGTTTCAGTTAAAACATAAAATCTAGATTATAAGAAGAAATAAAACTATTTATTAAAAGGACTTGTTTTTAACGATCTGGCATTGAGTACAGCATGTTTAAGATTTATCTGTGTTTGAGTGGATGGAATCTTTTGCAAGGGATATGGATTAGAGTTCTTTGATTGGACGGTCTGACTGTTGCCCTCTTATCTAATCTATGTTGTTTGACTATACTAATTGTTTCAGAAGAACACATTCCCTCTATGGACCTCTGGTTGGTTTTGAGTTTGCTATGCATGGTAGCAACGCAGAGGCCCTTAATGTCCTAGACAGCAGCAGTGAAGCTGCTGGAAATCAGAGGTGGGGGAGGGCATGATACGTCTTCGGGGATGAAAGCCTTGGTCTTGACATGACTGGAGTGCGGGGAGTCATTTGAATCCCTTGTTTTATCAAGGCTTCAAAATGGCTGGGAAATCCCATAGGTGACTTTGGTGATGGGAATGATTCAGAAAATCTCTGGAGGGTGTAGATGTACCAGTCGGGCTCAAGGCCTGCGGTGGAGTTGAAGAAGTGCTCCTTCGGCTGAATCATTTACTATAGATGCAGGTGGTGCTGAAGCGGAGCTTTTCCCCGGAGATGCAGATGCAGGTGGCGCCGCTGCTATGGTTGAGATGTTTTCCGGCGCAGCTGATTCCTTAACTGTGGCTGGATCCTTAACTGTGCTGAGTCCTCTACTGTAGGTGCTGCTGGTGCTGCTGTGGCTGGATCCTTAGCTGTGGCTGAGTCCTTTACTGTAGGTGCAGATGATGCAGCTGCGACTGAATCTTTTATTGGGGATGCAGGCGAAACCTTTGCTGGTGAGCCAGGAGCTCTTCTCATGCTCCTCTCTGCTCTCTCTTGTTGCTCAGGCCTCCACGGATTCTGCAGAGCGTGGAGGAGATTTTCCGTCAGTCGTCTCACTCCACCTCTGCTCAAATGTGGGCCATTTCCTTTAAACAGATCGTCGCGTTTCCAGAAAAGATTAAAGTTCTCTATGAAAGTAAGTCCTCTTGACTTACAGACTTTTGACAGCCATGTATTCAACTGAAACAGCCGGAGAATTTGTTTATTCTCCCGTCGATGTTTGGGATAGGTCCACTGATGAAAATTTGTATTGCGTCTTTGTCCAGGCAATCCAGTCTCTCAAAAAGTTTATTAAACTTTCTTTCAGGACTTCAGACTCTCCGTTTCTTGTGTCCACAGCACCAACATGTAAAACAAGTTTATTTATTCCAGGGTTGTTTGTAATTTCCTTGTTTAGAACATCTATGATGTCAGAAACTGTAGCAGACGGATAAGTGACTGTAGTCATTATCTCATTGTTTATATTAGATATGGCTCCGTCACAAGCAACAGGGTATCTCTGGCCTTGACACTTGGAACAGTATTTCTCTCCATCTTTGTTTTGACTTCGTGTTCCTTGTTTTTCTCTGACATTTTTTGCTTGTTATACACACCCTCTGAGAGAGGTGAAAATCTGTTTGTTAACTTTATTTCAGGTGCATTTTTACGAGCATGTTGTCTTTGCTTTGGCCTAGCACCAAGTTGTCTGTTTAGTTTCGGAAATGTTATGGTATCGTTTAGCTTCAGGTTGCAAGTATCAGTTTTTTCCGTCTTCTTACCGGGTTCCACAGGGAGCGTGTCATTAAGTCCTCTTTCCGTCTCTAGAGCATAAATCTTGTCCCGTAGTAGGGAAATTTCTTGTTGATACATCCGACCAGCTTTCACAAGGCGATGTTTGCCTTCCTCCCTCAGCCATGTTGACAAGATTGTCGTCGCTGGTTCGTCAAATGAAGTTGTAAAAATGGCATTAAAATGAGTAAAAAGCCTTGGTTCACTTAAAAGAAGAGAATAAAATCATATCCAAGACATGTGCCCAAAAATAGAATGATTTAAAAAGCAAATAAAGAGGCAAGCGGCAGCAGCAAGCAGAGATACGTCTGCACTCTTGATAAGCAGGAAGCAACACTAACTAACACCAGTATCTTTAAGCTCGGTGGTACCTGGAGACAAAATGACTATTGAGATTCACTACCTAGCATGAGCCACAAGCAAATACTTTCAGACCTCCAGTACTTTGAGCAAAGACAATAATGTGCATGGGCCCCTTTATAGATCCAAAGTGTGGTCATACCGCCTTTGCTATGCCCAATGCCATCAGATCTTTGGAAGCTAAGCACGGAAGGGCCTGGTAGTACTTGGATGGGAGACCGTTTGGTAACACCAGGAAGCCTAGCGAATGTAGTGAGTGAGTGGTTGGTGGTGGTCGGAGGGGCCGATGGCGCAGACTGGTTGCCTCGCTTCCGTCAGTCTACCCCAGGGCAGCTGTGGCTACAATAGTAGCTTACCACCACCAAGTATGCAGTGAATCAATAATGAGCTGTGAAGCGCTTTGGGTATCTTGAAAAGCGCTATACAAATCCAAGAGATTATTATTATTCAAAGATCCCTCAGCTACGTATAATCACAAAGCTAACTTCCAACTATATAAATTAATTTCACAAGAATGTTTATTGTTTGAGTGCCCGAATGATCCTAGGAGCTATGTTGTCTGGACTTCATGCCCTGGTAGGGTCTCCCATGGCAAACAGGTCTTAGGTGACGGGTCAGACAAAGAGCAGTTCGAAGACTTCTATGACAGTTTAAGAACAAGGACCGTGACGTCGCCCGTATGGCGCAACCGGGGACCCACCCTGGAGCCAGGCCTGGGGTTGGGGCTCGAATGCAAGCACCAGGTGGTCGGGCCTCTGCCCACGGGGCCCGGTCGGGCACAGCCCGAAAGGACGACATGGGCCTGCCCTCCTGTGGACCCACCACCCGCAGAGGGATCCGTAGGGGTCGGGTGCAGAGAGGACTAGGTGGCAGTCAAAGGCAGGTGCCTCGACGACCTGGTCCGCGTGCGCAGCTTCTGGCGTTCGGACATGGAACGTCACCTCGGTCGGGGGAGGAGCCTGAGCTTGTGCGGGAGTTGAGAGATACCGGCTAGATATAGTCGGGCTCACTCCACACACAGCTTGGGTTCCGGTCCAACTCTGGAGAGAGCCTGGACGCTCCATTTTCTGGAGTTTGCCAATGGGGGAGAGACGGCGGGGCGGGTGGGTTTGCTCATAGCCCCAGCTCAGCCGTCACGTGTTTGGAGTTAACGTCCCGGTGACGAGAGGTCGCGTCCCTACGCCTTCCGGGTTTGGGGACAGGTCTCTCTCCGTTGTCCGGCCTACGGGCCCAAATCGGTGCAGAAAGTACCCGCCTTCTGGAGTCCCTGGAGGGTACTAGATGTGCTCCGGACTGGGGCTCATTGTTTACTGGGGGACTTCAACGCCCAGTGGGTGGTGAGACCTGGATGGGGGTGATTTGGGCAGAACGGCCTCCCGATCTGCCAGTGTGTTCTGTATTGGACTTCTGTGCTAGTTACAGTTTGTCCATAACGAACACCATGTTCGAGCACTAAGGGTGTTCCCATAAGTGCACGTGGCACCAAGGACACCCTAGGCAGGAGGTCGATATCGACTTTGTAGTTGTGTCATCTGATCTCCGGACCGCGTGTCCTCGGACACTCGGGAAGAGAGGGGCCTGAGCTGTACTGACACCACTGGCTGGTGGCTGGATTCCGCTGGCAGGGGAGGAAGCCGGTTAGACCTGGCTGGCCTAAACGTGTTGTGAGGGCTCTGGGACGCTGGTTGATCCCTCTGTCAGTAGGGTTTTCAAATCCCACCTCCGGAACAGCTTCACCCAGATTCCGAGGGAGTTGGAGATATGGAGCCGAGTGACCATGTTCTCCCTCCTCATTGATGATCGGCTGCTTCGCAGTTGTGGCGTAGGTCCTCTGGTGCTGTCGCGGCAGCAATCCCTGAACGGGGTGGCGCCCGGAGTGGGTGCCATCAAGCTGAAGAGGAGTCTACCTGCTTGTTGGCTTGTGGGACTGCGGAGGCAGCTGAGAGGTACGCGCAGGCCAAGCGGCTGCGCTGGCGCTCGAGGCTCGGGTCAAGGGAGGAGTTGGAAGCATGGAGGAAGGACTTCGGTCGGCCTGAGAGATTGGACATCCGGTGCTGGGGGGAGCGTGCTTCACCAACACTGGTACAGTGCGGTGCGGGGCTTTGACCTCGACGAATGTGGTCGGGCGGTGGCAGGAGTAACTTCGAGGATCTCCTCCCACGTTCTCTTCCGATGAGGAGGCAGAGGCTGGGGATCGAGGGGGTCGTCCTCACCCGCTGGATAGTTATATATCTAACGAAAATTGTAAAGCATTTCCATAATAAGCAAGAAGGCAAAGTACATTTTAAAACATCAAAGCTCTACAATAGTCTTATACTGTTCTCTGATTTTTGCCATACTTATATTATTGTAACTGTGGTTTGGGTAGTACTTATAAAAACACATTAAAACCAAATAGTAATGTTGCAAAAAAGAGCTATCCGGTAATTCATCAAAGTGGTTTTTGGACCCAACAAAACTCATTATTTTTAAAATCAAAGATCATGAAGTTTTTGTGACATTGTTGAGTTCCAAACCTGTACAGATGTTTATACAAGCAAGAAACAACGTTACCGGCCAATTAAAAGAAGGTTTCCCAATGAACGTACTGGTCGTTATGAAATTACGTGCGAATTAAACTTAGGATTCAGAAACAATAGCTCAACTTTGAAAAGTTTTAGCCCAACAGTTAATGGTGTACAATGTGGAATATAACTGGAAATGGAGTTGAAACCGAAGTCCAAATATCAACCTGTTCAAATATAAATACAAACAAAGACTTGAAATATACGACACAAGAAATGTTGTTGCACTAGGAGGCGAGTAGGAACAATTATGTGTGTTCCTTATAAGATCAAGGAACGAGTGTTGCTGCTTGGAACGGTTGTCATTCTATTTGCCCAAATTTACAAATTGAGAATTAGGGTAGGCAAGTTTATGAATCTGTTAGCAGGAACATCATCGTACAAAAATCAGCTGTTAGGGCAGCTGAGTGGGGGTTTGTTGAGGGGGAGTTACTGCCTTTTCAACTGGCCCGCTCTAGCAACCCTCGGCTTTTTAATGCACCACATCTATGCAGGGCTCACATCATACTTCACATAATAACTCATTAAACAAATATAATAATAATGATGAAATTAAAACCCAAATTAAATTAGATTAAGGATGGTAATGAAAACTGGGAAAAGTAGCAAGATCTCCAGAATATAATATGTATTAATGCACTCTTTAATAATAAAATAATGATATTAAACCCAAATTAATTATATTGAGGATGGTAATGACAACTGGGAAGTGCAAAGATCCAGAGTATAATAATTATTAATGCACCTTTATAAATAAAAAGTAGCAAACATTCTTTTGTTGTTGTTTAATTTGCTGTTGTTTTTATTTTATTCTTCTTCACTATCTTATTGTTATTTGCCCTATGTTCCTTTGTTTAATGATTTGCTACCTGTAAATATTAAATCGTAATTTATTATTTTTATTTTGGGGTGCGCGCGTTATAAGCCTTTGGCTTCAGCCCACTTCCCTTTGAGCAGGTTAACTGCTCAAACAAATAAACTAAAGACTAAACTAAACTAACTAAACTCATCTATAACATTAACAAGCAGATTAATTGGTGCATCTTGTCCTCTACTGCTCATCAGATAAACCTCAATCATTATATGGATATTGTATAAATCTAAGAAAATATATTGTACATTACAATCATCAAGCAACATAATGCATAGGCATATTGTTTGTTCGGCATGTTCTGATAATGAACCCATTATAACAAATGCAAGTATTAATATAGGATTATCAAGATCGCTATTAAATCACAGTTTGATTTTTTTTTTTTTAGCAATTTTCATGCCGTTCACGTTTTAAGAAATCTATTTCATATGACGAATGTTTTCTATATAAAGTTTACTTTTCTATGGTTTCTTTATCATGTCCATATCATAAGATGATCTTTAATGTCCATTGGACGTGTATTTATGTATCCAACCCACAAAAAGCAGAAACTTGAATGTGATTTAGCATTTCGCTCAGATGACACTTTTATACGTTAATACAGTATCTAAAGTCAAATCTTCCATTAGAAAAGTTTTACTTTTTAATATACTCCTACATGTTGATGATTTATATTTTTTGATATTGTTGCTTCATTTTTAAGTTTCTGTTTAAATGTACACAAGATACCAATATTACTATTTTAATTTATTTATTTAATTCAAAAGTAAGAATTAAAGCCACTCCCCACAAGTCTGAATGAAAAGGAGCAGAAAAGACATCTGTCTGTTATTTTGTTCAAGGTCCAACTTCTAAACATTTAACGGTTTTACAGATATTTGTGCCTTTTATGTACAGTATTTACAATATACAAATAAGAAAAACATAATTTTCATGTTTGTTCAAAGTAAATATCTCACATTAGCTATGTCCAAGTCTAATTTTCATCCTTCTTTAACATTGTAGCTTTTATGCATTCTTGAATGCCAGGAGAGTTCCTGACTCTTTACTTCTTTCTGAAGTTTATACCATAAACTAATTCCTTTAAAAGTAACAGTTTGGTGTAATTGTTTGTATGAACTTGAAAGTTTTGAAGACTATGTAGTCAGTTTTATTTGTAAAAACAAAAAAAGGTTAGTGTGCATAAAGGTAAATTATTTGATCTTTATAAACTTACTAACATGTTGATTACTTTTAAATCAAATTATATGATTAGTAAGATAACATGAAACTATACATGTTTTACAAATATACAACTGATATTGTAAATGTAAGCGGTTGCATCAAGTTTTACATTTCTGCTGAATTATCAGGGTTTACTATGTACAGGCACGGTATTATAGCATTACAAATATTTGCCAAACTATTATACAATGAGTAGGCTAATTGCTAATCCTTTAGAACAGACAGTACAGGGAAGTAAGGCAAGGCAAGGCAAGGCAAGTTTATTTGTAGAGCACAATTCATACACGAGGCAATTCAAAGTGCTTCACAGTTGCAGAAAAAATTACAAGAAAACAGTTAAAATCAATCAATAAAACAACAACACAAAGTTAATCAATTACAGTAAAAGTCAAGAGTGCAGATAAAATACTTTCAGTTTTCATATGCACGGGTAAAAAGAGCTGTTTTCAGCCTGGATTTGAACATTGTCAGAGTTGAGGCCTGTCTCACATCCTCATGAAGACTGTTCCAGATTTTAGCTGCATGGAACTGAAACGCAGCCTCACCGTGTTTATTATTGACTCTGGGAACCACCAGGAGACCCCTCCCTGAAGTTCTCAGGGCCCGAGATGGTTCATACGGCTCTAACATGTCAGAGATGTACTTTGGTGCTAAACCATGAAAAGACTTGTACACAAGCAGAGCTGTTTTAAATTCTATTCTCTGAGTGACAGGAAGCCAGTGCAGAGACCGGAGCACTGGACTAATGTGGTCGTATTTCCTGGTTTTTGTCAGGACTCGAGCAGCAGCGTTCTGGATGTACTGCAGCTGTCTAACAGCTCGTTTAGACAGGCCAGTGAGCAGGCCGTTACAGTAGTCTAACCTGCTAGAGACAAATGCATGGATGAGTCTCTCTAAGTCTGGTTTTGACACTATTCCTCTGATCTTAGCAATGTTCTTCAGATGGTAAAAAGCTGATGATGTTATTGCTTTGATGTGGCTGTTTAAGTTCAGGTCTGAGTCCATGATTACTCCTAGATTTCTAACCTGATTTTTTGGTTTTTAGAGCAGAGACTCAAGGTGACTGATAACACTTTGTCTTTGTGTCTGTGGGCCAAAGACAATGATTTCAGTTTTGTCTGAATTTAGTTGGAGAAAGTTGTTTTGCATCCACAAACTGATCTGTTCGATGCAGTGACAGAGAGTATCTACAGGCCATGTTCACCTGCCATCAGTGACACGTAGATCTGAGTGTCATCTGCGTAGTTGTGGTACGACACATTGTTGCTGTTTATTAGCTGACCCAATGGAAGCATGTACAGGTTGAATAAGAGGGGTCCCAAGATTGACCCCTGGGGGACTCCACAGGTCATGGAAATTTTGTCTGAGACACAGTTGCCAATTTCGACAAAGTACGTCCTATCCTCGAGATAGGACTTGAACCAGTTTAGAGCAGTACCAGAGATTCCCACCCAGTTTTCTAACCTGTGAAGTAAGATCCCATGGTCCACTGTGTCAAAGGCAGCGCTCAGGTCCAGCAGAACTAAAACTGAGACCTTACCTGCATTGGTGTTCATACGGATATCATTTGTCACCTTGATCAGAGCTGTCTCAGTGCTGTGGTGGGGCCTAAATCCTGACTGGAAAGTATCAAACACATTGTTAGATAGGAGAAAGTAAGTGAGCTGTTGATATATTACTTTCTCTAGGACTTTTCCTAAAACGGTAGGTTTGATATGGCCGGTAGTTTGTTCAGTACCTTGGGATCAAGGCTGCTCTTCTTTAGAAGAGGCTTAATGACCGCGGTTTTCAAGGCCTTTGGAAATGCTCCAGTCTCAAATGAGATGTTAACAAACTGAACAAGTTGTGGTAACAAGCTGGTCAGCACAGACTTCAGAAATCTAGTGGGTAATTCATCAAGGCAGCATGTACATGAACTCAAACCGGAGATGACCTCTTCGATTGTTTTGCCAGTAACAGGTGTGAAATGTGTCAGCTCAAGGTGTCTAGTTGGTGGCAGGGTTGGTATTTGTGTTGTGGAAATTATGGCATTTTTTATGCCTTGGACTTTATCATAAAAAAATATTGCAAACTCATTGCACTTAGATGTAGAGATTAGTTCTAAGGGCAGTGAAACTGGAGGGTTAGTTAATCTGTTTACTGTGGAAAACAGAACACGAGAATTGTTTCTACAGTTTGCGATGATTTTAGAGAAGTATTTCTCCCTTTCTCCACGCAAAATCTGGTTGAACTCACAAAGCACTTCTTTGTATATCTCACAATGAACCTGGAGCTTTGACTTGCGCCATTTCCTTTCGGCTTTTCGGCACTCCCTTTTCTGTGCCCTGACCGAATCTTCACTTCTCCAAGGTGCCTTTTGTCTATTGTTAACCATTTTAACCTTGACAGGAGCAATAGTATCCAAAACATTTAAGACGCTTGATGTATAAGAGTCCAACAGATTATCAACATTTGAACATGGAGGATTTTCAAATCTGATCATTTCCATAAACTGTGTCCTTGTTGTATCATTTATGTGTCTTCTTTGAATAACTCCAGGCCCAACCACTGGTTTGGGTGCAACAGACAAGTCAAAAAAGACACAAAAATGATCAGATAAAGCAACATCAACAACATTCACATTTGATATATTAACACCTTTTGTAATAACTAGATCTAGAGTGTGACCTTTGTTGTGGGTCGCCTCACTCACGTGCTGAGTTAAACCAAACATTTCAAGAACAGCATTAAGTTCTTTTGCATGCCTGTCATTGGTCACATCCACATGCACATTAAATCACCTGAAATGACCAAACAATCAAAATCAGTGCATATAAATGAAAGTAATTCAGTGAAGTCTTCGATAAAACAATTCTGTGGTGGTTGTAAATAGTCATATAAAGAATGGAAGATTGTTTTATCTCCATTTTGAAAGACACATACTCAAATGATAGAAAAACCCCAAATGACAATTTGTGGATGACTATATTGTCCCTGAATATTGCACAGACACCCCCGCCCCTCTGGTTTTGGCGTGTTTCAGACACAAAATTGAAATTTGATGGACTACACTCAATCAAAACTGCGTTACCAGTGTTTTTGTCAAGCCATGTTTCAGTTAAAAACATAAAATCTAGATTATAAGAAGAAATAAAACTATTTATTAAAAAGGACTTGTTTTTTAACGATCTGGCATTGAGTACAGCATGTTTAAGATTTATCTGTGTTTGAGTGGATGGAATCTTTTGCAAGGGATATGGATTAGAGTTCTTTGATTGGACGGTCTGACTGTTGCCCTCTTATCTAATCTATGTTGTTTGACTATACTAATTGTTTCAGAAGAACACATTCCCTCTATGGACCTCTGGTTGGTTTTGAGTTTGCTATGCATGGTAGCAACGCAGAGGCCCTTAATGTCCTAGACAGCAGCAGTGAAGCTGCTGGAAATCAGAGGTGGGGGAGGGGCATGATACGTCTTCGGGGATGAAAGCCTTGGTCTTGACATGACTGGAGTGCGGGGAGTCATTGAATCCCTTGTTTTATCAAGGCTTCAAAATGGCTGGGAAATCCCATAGGTGACTTTGGTGATGGGAATGATTCAGAAAAATCTCTGGAGGGTGTAGATGTACCAGTCGGGCTCAAGGCCTGCGGTGGAGTTGAAGAAAGTGCTCCTTCGGCTGAATCATTTACTATAGATGCAGGTGGTGCTGAAGCGGAGCTTTTCCCCGGAGATGCAGATGCAGGTGGCGCCGCTGCTATGGTTGAGATGTTTTCCGGCGCAGCTGATTCCTTAACTGTGGCTGGATCCTTAACTGTGGCTGAGTCCTCTACTGTAGGTGCTGCTGGTGCTGCTGTGGCTGGATCCTTAGCTGTGGCTGAGTCCTTTACTGTAGGTGCAGATGAATGCAGCTGCGACTGAATCTTTTATTGGGGATGCAGGCGAAACCTTTGCTGGTGAGCCAGGAGCTCTTCTCATGCTCCTCTCTGCTCTCTCTTGTTGCTCAGGCCTCCACGGATTCTGCAGAGCGTGGAGGAGATTTTCCGTCAGTCGTCTCACTCCACCTCTGCTCAAATGTGGGCCATTTCCTTTAAACAGATCGTCGCGTTTCCAGAAAAGATTAAAGTTCTCTATGAAAGTAAGTCCTCTTGACTTACAGACTTTTGACAGCCATGTATTCAACTGAAACAGCCGGGAGAATTTGTTTATTCTCCCGTCGATGTTTGGGATAGGTCCACTGATGAAAATTTGTATTGCGTCTTTGTCCAGGCAATCCAGTCTCTCAAAAAGTTTATTAAACTTTTCTTTCAGGACTTCAGACTCTCCGTTTCTTGTGTCCACAGCACCAACATGTAAAACAAGTTTATTTATTCCAGGGTTGTTTGTAATTTCCTTGTTTAGAACATCTATGATGTCAGAAACTGTAGCAGACGGATAAGTGACTGTAGTCATTATCTCATTGTTTATATTAGATATGGCTCCGTCACCAAGCAACAGGGTATCTCTGGCCTTGACACTTGGAACAGTATTTCTCTCCATCTTTGTTTTGACTTCGTGTTCCTTGTTTTTCTCTGACATTTTTTGCTTGTTATACACACCCTCTGAGAGAGGTGAAAATCTGTTTGTTAACTTTATTTCAGGTGCATTTTTACGAGCATGTTGTCTTTGCTTTGGCCTAGCACCAAGTTGTCTGTTTAGTTTCGGAAATGTTATGGTATCGTTTAGCTTCAGGTTGCAAGTATCAGTTTTTTCCGTCTTCTTACCGGGTTCCACAGGGAGCGTGTCATTAAGTCCTCTTTCCGTCTCTAGAGCATAAATCTTGTCCCGTAGTAGGGAAATTTCTTGTTGATACATCCGACAGCTTTCACAAGGCGATGTTTGCCTTCCTCCCTCAGCCATGTTGACAAGATTGTCGTCGCTGGTTCGTCAAATGAGTTGTAAAAATGGCATTAAATGAGTAAAAAGCCTTGGTTCACTTAAAAGAAGAGAATAAAATCATATCCAAGACATGTGCCCAAAAATAGAATGATTTAAAAAGCAAATAAAGAGGCAAGCGGCAGCAGCAAGCAGAGATACGTCTGCACTCTTGATAAGCAGGAAGCAACACTAACTAACACCAGTATCTTTAAGCTCGGTGGTACCTGGAGACAAATGACTATTGAGATTCACTACCTAGCATGAGCCACAAGCAAATACTTTCAGACCTCCAGTACTTTGAGCAAAGACAATAATGTGCATGGGCCCCCTTTATAGATCCAAAGTGTGGTCATACCGCCTTTGCTATGCCCAATGCCATCAGATCTTGGAAGCTAAGCACGGAAGGGCCTGGTAGTACTTGGATGGGAGACCGTTTGGTAACACCAGGAAGCCTAGCGAATGTAGTGAGTGAGTGGTTGGTGGTGGTCGGAGGGGCCGATGGCGCAGACTGGTTGCCTCGCTTCCGTCAGTCTACCCCAGGGCAGCTGTGGCTACAATAGTAGCTTACCACCACCAAGTATGCAGTGAATCAATAATGAGCTGTGAAGCGCTTTGGGTATCTTGAAAAGCGCTATACAAATCCAAGAGATTATTATTATTCAAAGATCCCTCAGCTACGTATAATCACAAAGCTAACTTCCAACTATATAAATTAATTTCACAAAGAATGTTTATTGTTTGAGTGCCCGAATGATCCTAGGAGCTATGTTGTCTGGAGCTTCATGCCCCTGGTAGGGTCTCCCATGGCAAACAGGTCTTAGGTGACGGGTCAGACAAAGAGCAGTTCGAAGACTTCTATGGACAGTTTAAGAACAAGGACCGTGACGTCGCCCGGTATGGCGCAACCGGGGACCCACCCTGGAGCCAGGCCTGGGGTTGGGGCTCGAATGCAAGCACCAGGTGGTCGGGCCTCTGCCCACGGGGCCCGGTCGGGCACAGCCCGAAAGGACGACATGGGCCTGCCCTCCTGTGGACCCACCACCCGCAGAGGGATCCGTAGGGGTCGGGTGCAGAGAGGACTAGGTGGCAGTCAAAGGCAGGTGCCTCGACGACCTGGTCCGCGTGCGCAGCTTCTGGCGTTCGGGACATGGAACGTCACCTCGGTCGGGGGGAGGAGCCTGAGCTTGTGCGGGAGGTTGAGAGATACCGGCTAGATATAGTCGGGCTCACCTCCACACACAGCTTGGGTTCCGGATCCCAACTCCTGGAGAGAGCCTGGACGCTCCATTTTTCTGGAGTTGCCCATGGGGAGAGACGGCGGGCTGGGGTGGGTTTGCTCATAGCCCCCCAGCTCAGCCGTCACGTGTTGGAGTTCACCCCGGTGAACGAGAGGGTCGCGTCCCTACGCCTTCGGGTTGGGGACAGGTCTCTCTCCGTTGTCTCGGCCTACGGGCCCAACATCGGTGCAGAGTACCCGGCCTTCTTGGAGTCCCTGGGAGGGGTACTAGATGGTGCTCCGACTGGGGACTCCATTGTTCTACTGGGGGACTTCAACGCCCACGTGGGGTAACGACAGTGAGACCTGGATGGGGGTGATTGGGAAGAACGGCCTCCCCGATCTGAACCCGAGTGGTGTCCTGTTATTGGACTTCTGTGCTAGTCACGGTTTGTCCATAACGAACACCATGTTCGGGAACAAGGGTGTCCATAAGTGCACGTGGCACCAGGACACCCTAGGCAGGAGGTCGATGATCGACTTTGTAGTTGTGTCATCTGATCTCCGGCCGCGTGTCTCGGACACTCGGGTGAAGAGAGGGGCTGAGCTGTCAACTGATCACCACCTGGTGGTGAGCTGGATCCGCTGGCAGGGGAGGAAGCCGGTTAGACCTGGCTGGCCTAAACGTGTTGTGAGGGTCTGCTGGGAACGTCTGGTGGATCCCTCTGTCAGTAGGGTTTTCAACTCCCACCTCCGGAACAGCTTCACCCAGATTCCGAGGGAGGTTGGAGATATGGAGTCCGAGTGGACCATGTTCTCCTCCTCCATTGTCGATTCGGCTGCTCGCAGTTGTGGTCGTAAGGTCTCTGGTGCCTGTCGCGGCAGCAATCCCTGAACCCGGTGGTGGCGCCCGGAAGTAAGGGATGCCATCAAGCTGAAGAAGGAGTCTTACCTAGCCTTGTTGGCTTGTGGGACTGCGGAGGCAGCTGAGAGGTACCGGCAGGCCAAGCGTGCTGCAGCTCGTGCGGTCACAGAGGCAAAAACTCGGGTCAGGGAGGAGTTCGGAGAAGCCATGGAGGAGGACTATCGGTCGGCCTCGAAGAGATTCTGGCAAACCATCCGGTGCCTCAGGAGGGGAAGCAGTGCTTCACCAACACTGTTTACAGTGCGGGCGGGGAGCTGTTGACCTCGACTGGGGATGTGGTCGGGCGGTGGAAGGAGTACTTCGAGGATCTCCTCAATCCCACCGTTACATCTTCCGATGAGGAGGCAGAGGCTGGGGACTCGGAGGGGGGCTCGTCCATCACCCAAGCTGAAGTCACTGATGTGGTTCGTCCTGAGTACCTTAAGTCTCTGGATGTTGTAGGGCTGTCTTGGTTGACACGTCTCTGCAACATCGCGTGGCAGTCGGGGACAGTGCCCCTGGATTGGCAGACCGGGGTGGTGGTCCCTCTCTTTAAGAAGGGGGATCGGAGTGTGTGCTCCAATTACAGAGGGATCACACTTCTCAGCCTCCCCAGTAAGGTCTACTCTAGGGTGCTGGAGAGGAGGATCCGGCCGATAGTCGAACCTTGGATCCAGGAGGAACAATGCGGCTTTCGTCCTGGTCGTGGCACACTGGACCAGCTCTACACCCTTCATCGGGTGCTCGAGGGTTTGTGGGAGTTCGTCCAACCAGCCCACATGTGTTTTGTGGATCTGGAGAAAGCGTTCGACCGTGTCCCTCGTGGTGCCCTGTGGGGGGTGCTCCGGGAGTATGAGGTCCGGGGTCCTCTACTAAGGGCTGTCCGTTCCCTGTATGACCACAGCAGGAGCTTGGTTCGCATTGCCGGCAGTAAGTCAGACCTGTTCCCGGTGCGTGTTGGTCTCCGCCAGGGCTGCCCTTTGTCACCGGTTCTGTTCATTACCTTTATGGACAGAATTTCTAGGCGCAGCCAGGGGCCGGAGGGTGTCCGGTTTGGGAACCTCAGGATCTCATCTCTGCTGTTTGCAGACGATGTTGTTCTGTTGGCTTCATCAATTCAGGACCTCCAGCTGCACTGGGGCGGTTTGCAGCCGAGTGTGAAGCGGCCGGGATGAGGATCAGCACCTCCAGATCTGAGGCCATGGTTCTCCACCAGAAAAAGGTGGCTTCCCCGCTTCAGGTCGGTGGGGAGTCCAAGTATCTCGGGGTCGTGTTCTCAGTGAAGGACGGATGGAGCGTGAGATCGATAGACGTATCGGTGCGGCGTCAGCAGTGATGCGGTCGCTGTATCGGACTGTTGTGGTGAAGAGGGAGCTGAGTCAGGGGGCAAAGCTCTCGATTTACCGATCGATCTACGTTCCCACCCTCACCTATGGTCATGAGATCTGGGTAATGACCGAAAAGACAAGATCGCGTATACAAGCGGCTGAAATTAGTTTCCTTCACAGGGTGGCTGGGCGCACCCTTTGAGATCGGGTGAGGAGCTCAGTTACCCGGGAGGAGCTCGGGGTAGAGTCGCTGCTCCTTCACGTCGAAAGGAGCCAGCTGAGGTGGCTAGGGCATCTGTTCCGGATGCCTCCTGGTCGCCTCCTTTGGGAGGTGCTCCAGGCATGTCCTATTGGGAGGAGGCCTTGTGGAAGGCCCAGGACACGCTGGTGGGACTATGTCTCCGAGCTGGCCTGGTGTCGCCTCGGGGTCCCCCCAGAACAGCTGGAAGAGGTGTGCGTGGATCGGGAAGTCTGGGCATCTCTGCTGAGACTGCTGCCCCCGTGACCCAGCCCCGGATAAAGCGGAAGAAAATGGATGGATGGAGGGATGTTTGTTTTTCCTTGTAAATCTCTCATCAATTGCCATAACAATTTACAAATAATCATAATCAAACATTGTTAGTAACAGTTTTTGAAACTTTACTTATTATTATGAGTAGTCAACCTCTGACAACTTGCTTGGTTGTGCGGCAGGAGCACAATCTCGGTACCATATAGAAAGATTCCTGCAGAGGACGACCTCCCAAGAAGTACACAGCACACTCCAGGCATCCAACCACCACTTCTTCTCTGTATCCACTGTGCCCTGGTGTCCATTTGTTATTGTAGTGCTGATTAACAATATGATACGTGTAAGAGTTTACATGTAGCGTTACATTTAACTGAAAGAGTCCTCCAACTATGGCAGTAATGGGTAAGAATTCTTTCTCTTCCGGTATGGCTGAAATAAAAGCCTTTATGTTATTACAGATTCCAAATCGTGAGACCTGACCGGCGTTATCTTGGATTCTTTTGGTAGCTAGATGTACCAGTACGGTGGTCCCTCGCTATAACGCGGTTCACCTTTTCGCGGCCTCGCTCTTTCACAGATTTATTTTTAGCACAATTGTGTATGCTTATTTACAGCGTATGAACGCCATACGCGCATTGTGTTCTGCGTCCTGGTTGGCTAGTCGCAGAGTGAGCCTCACGTTGCATATAGAGGATCTTCGTGTGTCCCGTCAACACATCAGCGCACACACTACACGCCACAGAGTCACATCAGCACAGGGCCCACTCTAATTCATTCTATAGTTGAAAAACCTTCTATGGCCAGTGAACTTCAATACTCGGGAGAAGCCAGCAGGCAAAACAGCATCTGGACAGATGTGCACTCTTGTATTTGCAGAAAAAAGAGCAGTGATCTGCACGAGTAAAGAGGAAAAAGGCAGTGAAAGGTAGAAAAGTGGCCAAATAAATAACTGTGTCTACATAACTTGGTGCTCATTCTGGAGTTGTATCAGGCTCAGAGTGCAGTGGCCCATGTGAAAAGAGAAAGCATTATAAAAGTGTCAATGCCGTGTTTAAACTGGCAACCTCCTGCACCAAAGTCCAGCGCACTATCACTGAGCTATAACACCACACCAAGGTTGACCTGATGTGGGATACTTTTCTCTAAATCCCCGGGTGTGAAAATATGTCCAAGCAAGGCATTTGGGGTGAGAGGTCATTTCAGGTCATTTTTGCCCCTCCATTTTCTCCATTGTTTTCGACATTTCCCCCCAGTTTTTCCTCTATTGTTTCCCTACTGTGCCCCCATGTCTTTCTGTGTAGTTCCACATATTTTGAAACTGTTCTTTCCTTGTTATTAATGAGGATTTAATAAAATATTAATTAAAAAAAAGAAAACCAAAAAGTCATGGTTGGGTTTGAACTGGCAATCTAATGGATGAGAACCCTGCACTCTATCAATGAAGCTACACCGAACTGACAAATATCTTATGAAACGCCTTGCGCTCATGTAGTCTAGGCTCGGACAATGTGTGGGTCATTTCCCCGTTTTTAATGAGGGTGGGGCCATAGGCGCCGATTCAGGTTCTTTCCAGTAGGTACCGAGTCTCAAATAAAAAGAAAAAAAAAAAGAAGTCATGGTGGGGTTTGAACCGGCAATCTAATGGATAGGAACCCTGCACTCTACGAATTGAGCTACACAAGCTTAGGCAACAACACAGCGAATTTTATATTAATCTTATGAAACACTCATGTGTTTACAGATAACGGAATTACAGTTCAGCCAATATTTATTGAAACATTTTGTAATTAGGGCTAATTCTCTGGGCGCCCAAAGATCTGAGAAGGTGCTCCAGCCCCACAAAACTCTCGATAGATGAAGGAATATTTTGGTGAGACCAAAATAGTACGAGGGATACACAGAGAGACGGACAGGAAACAGCCTATCTGAACTTCCTGTGATTATACTGTCCAAGAAACCCGATTTTGGAGCCAAAAACGTCAAAATCAAAGCTTCTTTCTGTAACAGAGGGGTAGTATAAATATGTACGAGTCTTAAACTGTGGCTTTTGTGAATAAAGGGGGAAATTGGGGAAATTGATGAATATCAGGAGAAACTCTGACCGAGGCCATCATGCTGTCAGGCTAAGAACTCTAGCTATTTTCACGGAGGATGGGGAGGCCACTTACAAGCCACTTAAAAGCCATCTTAAGCCAGCAGGTGGCGCTGTTGTGCCAGTTTGCAAGGGCATAATAAGTGTAGTGGTTGCCTTGACCCCCACATATTATACATCTTCGGAAAGCTCTGACTGAGGCGCATGTGACTGTCAGATGTCTAGATGCACTGTGCCAAGTATGATTTGATTTTGCTGAAAAACCAGGGACTTGTTCGTTAAAACATAAGTTGAGTCCAGCCGGTTTTCCAATTGCAAGTCAAGATGGCCGACTCCCTGTGCGTCCGGGCGTGGCGCTCCAATGGAGTTTTTGGTTTGTCCTGATGTGCCCTTTCACTGTACCCAAGGATTTGGGCCTACGCCCAAAACGCATGTTTTCATTTGAATGGGGGTCAACTTTGAGGGGGCGCTGTGGAGCCATTTTGTTTTGGGCGTGTGCATGCTGCCCACTGACACGCAATTTTCGCTGACTCTGATCACTGTGCCAATTTCTGCGTGTACTTTTGCACGGGAAGGCACTGAAAAACAGGATCTTAGAGGGCGCATAATAATAATAATAAGAAACCGGGGGAGAACAAAAGTCCCTTACCAGGACGAACTCGGGCCTAATTACCAGGACTTCATCCTGGCTCGGGCCTAATTATAAAGGGAACAAAGCAAGATAGAGGCATGTTGTAATATATTCTTCTGTTTGTACGATTTATATGAAACGTTGCAGGTAGATTCTACACATTAAAACAAACTAAAATTTTCAAGGTATAGATAGGGGGCGCTATAGTGGTGAGCACCGTGCAGTTATTGAGCTCTATGAATTCAGACCATAAGAGGCCTTATGTCAGCCAAATATGATCCAGATTGGATAGAGCGCATACCTGCGAGGGGTTGTCCAAGGTATGGGAAAAAAGCATGTTTTTTGTGGGGGCGCTATTTGAAAAATGTAAACGTTATCAAAAAAGCTGGCATGTTTTTGTAGCCCCATGTCTCTAGAGTCTGTTAAACCATGTGTGAGCTGATTTTGCTGAAAAACTAGGGACTAGTTCGTTAAAACATAAGTTGAGTCCAGCCGGTTTTCCAATTGCAAGTCAAGGATCTTAGAGGGCGCATAATAATAATAAGAAACCGGGGGAGAACAAAAGTCCCTTACCAGGACTTCGTCCTGGCTCGAGCCTAATAATTGTTAAAAATAAAGCTACTACTTCGCAGATTTCATTTATTGCGGGCTATTTTTAGAACGTAACCCCCGCGATAAACGAGGGACCACTGTACAGCCAAAGCCTGTGTTTGAGGCTCCAGGGTTTTTCTTGTGAATGCTAAAATAACCCACAATGGGTCTATGAGACAGTTACAGCTTGCACATTTGTTCTTGGTCCCTTGTTTATTCTCTAACAGATGTTAGATTATATTTCCAAATTGTTAGTTTTCCATTGAACGGTGATGTGTGTTGTGTTTGTCAGATTGCTGTGAACTCGTCCTGGATCCAAACTCCGCTCACGGAGAGCTGTGTCTGTCCGAGGATGGACAGACTGTGACTCGAGAGGACAGAGACCTGCCGTATCCGCACCATGAAGATCGCTTCAGAGACTACCCCCAGGTCCTGACCTCCTCCGGCCTCAGGGGGCGCTGTTACTGGGAGGTGAATTGGAGCGGTGACTGGGGGGAGGTTCACATCGCAGTGAGTTACAGCGGAATCAGCCGGAGAGGAGCGAGCAGAGACTCGCTGTTCGGGCGTAACAGTCAGTCCTGGAGTCTGTGGGTCTTCAAACAAGGATACCGTGTCTGCCACAACAACAAGATAACAGAACTAATACCTCTGAGTCCAGGCAGAGCGGGCCACTCCTGTGGCATGGGCAGCTTGAGCCCAGTCAAAGGTAAAGGGGCGCTGCCGTGCGGTCGAGTGGGGGTGTTCCTGGACTCTGAGGCTGGAGCTCTGTCCTTCTTTGAGGTCCTCGCTGATGGAGGACTGTCCCACCTCCACACCTTCAGCTGCTCCTCCACTGAGCTTCTGTTCCCGGCATTAGTCTGTGCTCTTACCGCTCGTCAGCGTCTCTGGTGATGACATAGCATTGGCCTGAGCCATACTCGGTCTGTCCCACTCCTTATGTTGGGATGATCACTCGACTGTGAATGTGGCTAAAACTAAAGAAATATATGCTATACTATATATGCTTTCCCAAGGATCCAGAGCTGCTTGCTCAATGGCTGATGAAAATAAGACGGGACTTCACAGTGACGAGCAGCTCCAGAGTGTGCAGTCGCAATTTTGAGACTGGACAGAATCTTCATGTCTTCCTCCGGGAAGCATTGTCTTCAGCCGAAAGCTGTTCCATCTTTATTCCATTGGAATCATTTTATGAACAACACAGAGCGTCCCAGAGTTTGGGAACGCCCTCGGCCTGTTCAGACCGTGGCCATGGCAACAGAGGATGAAAACACTAATGATGAAAACACTGACACGCCCTTCTCTGGAGGTGCCGAGTCGGCTCCAGCCTCGGTCCCCCTGATTGAAGACCATGACTATGCAGCAAGTCCTCTGATCCTGGTCGACCGGATTAAATATGAAACTATGTCAAGGGAGATCGAGGAGCTCAGACGTCGTCATCATCATCATCAGTCAACTCGATGATACTGCGCTCAGTGTCTTTGCTGTTGTGTCTCATTGGTGTTATTTGCTTCTTTATCATTATTTAGTGAGGCAATTAGGTGATTCTAGCTGCCTTCAAATCTCTTGGTTTTCATATCCATATCATAATAATTGACTATTATTTTACTAAAATGACATAAAAAGCAACATCTAGCTATATGACGGTAGGCTAAATACTGGTTTAAACTGGTGCATTTGTCCAAATGTATTTTTCCTTTTAAAAATGAACTTTTTTTCAATGTTTTGTGGGCAAGCTTTTGGGGTCCCCTGTAGTGCCTCTGAGGCCACCCAGGGTTACCCGGACTCCACTTTGGGAACCACTGGTTTACAGTATAATGTATACAGGATACTGCACAGACATGACAATACTCAACACATAAGCAGAACTGTTCAACCAAATGAGACGCCTCTACATTCAGATGCTCCTCTCTGTAGTGACAGTTATGCTTTAAACGGGCAAATGTTCAGCATTCAAAGGTGAACGTTAGTCACAGCAGATGTTTTCCTCACTACACTCAGATTAACACAAACAGTCAAGTTACAGCTACTCGGCAAACATTGTTTTTACTTAGCGACAAAAAGGATATAAAGAATAAATGAACCTTTTGCTGGTATTTGTATAGTTATGAAGGCTGTGCTGTTGTGACTTGCCTTCAAAATCATACAAATATTGACTGAGATGACCGAAAAACTGCACTGTTGTGAGCAACAAAACATCTGAATAAAGAGTTGTGTAGTGAAAAAAGGTGTATTTTCTTTATTACAATAATTATTGAAAACCATGGAATCTAGCAACAAAATCCATGTAAGAGTACATTTGTTTGAATGTCTATTTTTTTTCTGCATATTGTGACATGAAAAAGATGACTCGCTTGTTGTGTAGCACATTTAATACATCAATAGATACAAAATGTTGTGCTATTTTCCATCCAGTCTGATTGTCACAACATTTATTGAGCACACTGACTACTTTTCTTACCCTAACATGCTTAAAAACATTTGTAGTTTTATGGAAATGCCGTTGTCTCTGGCTTTGTTTATGGTTCTGAATCGACACTAAAACTGGAAACTGCTTCTGCGGCAAAAGGTTATGGGGATTCAAACGTGCCCTACACTGTGGGGGGTAGAAAAGCCCAAAATATTGCTGATGTACGAGTAAAATTAAAAGTCGAGACTGAAGTAAAACATATAGTCTACTTGCAGAAAATGGCTTCTTCTCAAGCATAAAAGTCTGATTTAAACGTGAGTGAATATGTGCAGGACACGGCTTCCACTTGCAAGCTATAAAATAAGTTCATGAGCTCGGACGAACCGGAGCAAAGCCAGGTCTGAACTGTGTTTTTGGAGCACAAAGGGTTAAACCTACAAAGCGACAGGAAGGGAGTGCACAGAGCTACAGAGAGAGTTTGTTGGACGACAGAGAGCTGTAAGACTTTTTAAATTCTTAAGACTCATAAATAATCAGTGTAGCTTGACCTTCTGGACTCTGAGTGGTTTCAGGTGATATCTGTGATGTAGGCCTATGGTTTGTTTAATCAATGTTCATTTATGGAGCTCTTTATAAAACTTACAGTGATAAAGTGCTTTTTTTCATGTATTTGGTAATAATCTTAAGGACATTTATCACTGTCTCATCATTTGTTGGTTAGAAAATGCAATATTGCTTTAAAATAGTTGTGTTTATTTAGCACTTTAGAGTAAATGGAAGGCCAGGGAGGTGCGTGTGACTGACGAGGAGATAAACCCGCCCTCCCTCACAGGCCCGTCTGTTTCAGCCAATCAGCATTATAAAGAACAAACACAGGCTCAGGATAAGTGACCAAATATAAATACACCACTGGGAAAAATAGGGAGATTTGTTTTCATCGGTGTATCGCGCCAGGTGTGTGTGTAATTGTTGATGCCATTTCTTACTTTGTATTTTACTGATGAAGGAAACTTGTTTCTTTGATATTCCATATTATTCTGTTTACCATTGAGGGCAAAGAAAAAATGCGCAGAGTACCAGAAGTAGAGAGACCAGTTAAGAATGAAAAGTAGGACACATGAGCTCAACACTGAGGACAAAAAACCTATGGAAAATAGGCTATATTTAAAACAATCTTTGATTAAAATAGGAAAAATTAATTAGGAAAAATAGTCAAAATAGGAACAGAAATGCCTAAATAAGAATTGACATGTTATCTAATGATACCCCGCCCACTTTTGCCTCTTTTGCCTTGTCTCTGCACTTCCGTTGTCCTGACACTTCCGGTCAAGCGCGAAGCCCGTTCATTTAAACTGAGAACGAGGAAAAATGTTCAAATCTGATGTTTAGATTGATTTGTGTAAAATGTCCAAAGTTCATTTGCACCGACAAGTCGACACTGCACCGTTTCTCTGCGCAGCTGAAAATCGGCTTTGTTTTCGTGTAGTAACTGATGTTATCTTGACTTCTCCAGTCCCATGTTAATGACCGGAGAAAAGGGGCGGGCACAATTCATAGCGGCGCGTACCTAAACCTCCGGAATATGGTGGATAGGCTTTTTTTAAATAGGAGGCATTTCCGGGTCACCAAGGGATGGCAGTTTAGAGCGTGATCTCCCGACCCGACCAAAAGAGTGAAATTACCCCGAAAAGGCAATACGGATAAAACTACTGTTGCGATCCTTTAGAAAGGGGAAGAGATGCCACCCCGAGAAGACGAGGAAAATCAATAAATCCTGCAGCGAACACAAAGCAGAAGAATAGCATGACGAAGAAGCTAATGCTACCCTCACCGCTGCTAACTTGGACAAGAAGAGGAAAACATGGATGAAGAAGAGGTGACGAATAGCACGATACTGAAAGAAATACGTGAATACAGGAAAGAGATTAAGACAGAAGTTGCAAAGACAAATTCAAGGCTGGACGAAGCGGAGAAAAGAATTGTGGGGAACGAAGAAAGGCTACAAGATGTGGAAGAAGTGATCACAGGAATGCTTAAAATTCAAGAGCAACTCCAGGAGAAATTGACAGACCAAGAATGTCGGTCGCGAAGAGACAATATCAGAATATAAGGCATTCCCGAACAAGAACAAAAGACACGTCTTCCAAGGCAATGATAACGTTTGTTGAGAAAGTGCTACGAGAAAACCTTGGCATTCCCGCTTCAGTAGACCTGCAGATAGAGAGGGCTCATAGAGCACTCGCTCCCAAGCCCCACCTGATGCCAAACCAAGATCTATCCTTGTCAAATTTCAGAGCTTTCAAGTGAAGAATAAGTAATCCGGCTGGCGTGGCAAAGAAAGGCTTAATCTGGATGGCCACAGGATACGCTGGATCATGACTACGCACCAACCATTCTACGCAAACGGAAAGCATACGCTGAGGCGCGACGAGCTAAAGGCAAACAACATATGTTTTTCAAACTCTGTACCCATCCTGCCTAAGAGTTCATTACGAAGAAGGAAGATAACGTATGATACAGTGGAAGAGGCAACAGCGGACATGGCGAGCCGAGGTCTACCAGTCACGGTGATTGAAATGCCGGCGACGCTGTGGGAGAGGGTTCAACAAGCAGCCTGGCATCCAGTGCGGACGAAGAGGAGCGCCGTGGCTGGGAATCGCAGCGCTTCAAGCAAAAGCTGCAAGTATACCGACGCACACCACAGAATGACGTTGGGTGATTAAAAAAATAATGTTTTTTCTATATTCATCTAAAGAAATAAACAATAATAATGCATTGGTTTATATAGCGCTTTTCTGGACACTCTACATTGCACTATTCATTCACTCCATACTTGGTGATGGTAAGCTACAATAGTAGCCACAGCTGCCCTGGGGTAGACTGACAGAAGCGAGGCAACCGGTCGGTCTCACTCACTCACTCACTCACTCACTCACTAGGCTCCTGGTGTTACCAAACGGTCTCCCATCCAAGTACCAAGGCGGTATGGCCACAAGACAATTATAATTAAAGAAAGAGGAAACTTTTGGTCGGATGAAGGAGGACAAGAAAGGACACTGCGGCTGTCTAGTGGAGGGCCCTCTGACACACTCGGGGTGTAGAGGCTATCCCGCTAACCAGCAACAGGTCGGTAATGGACCTTAGGTTGAGAGGTTAGAGTTGGGTTTTGTTCAGTGTTTATAAGGTGTGTTCACTGTATTTTTTATCTTTTTTTTTTCCACTTTTTTAAGGGAGTGTCTACAGGAGTACACATTATTACATATCTGTATGCTAGGAGAACCTGTTGAAATTGTTTGTAAATGGAGTACTAAACCCTAGAAAGAGGGTTCAGGGCGAACTGGATCCCGACGCGCAGCGGAGAGGGGTCGGTACTTATTTTACCGATAATGACCGGCGTTCTATACATTATCCCTTACTTATAGTCCACCCGGAAGGAATTGGAATGTCTACAAACATGTATTTGACTTAATGGTGAACTCTCAGGGTGTGGTTATTTGTGGTTAGGAGACTTCAATATCAGGTTGAATCCTAAATTGGATGCATCAAGTACATTGACCAGAGAAAATGCACTAATTAAAAAGGTAAATACATTTAGTTTAGTTTAGCAGATTACATCCATGAGTCTGTGCCTAAACTATGGGTCTTGTTTTTTGTTCATGAGTCTAATGGCGGAGGTTATGGGTCTGGACCGTAGCCTCCTGCCTGAGGGGAGAGGGGTGAATAGTCCGGGTCCAGGGTGAGAAGGGTCAGCTCTGATCCAACCCACACGCCTCCGGGTCCTGGAGGTGAACAGGTCCTGTAGAGATGGAGCTCACAGCCAATCACCTTCTCAGCAGCAGCACAATGCGCTGCAGTCGATGCCTGTCCCGGTCTGTAGTGCCGGGGAACCACAATTCATGCTTTGTGACTAACCGTCTCGATTATTGTAACGCGCTGTATGTTGGGCTGAACCAGACCTCTCTCGCCCGACTCCAGCTGCGCTCGACTCTTGACGGGCAGAAAACAGGGAGCACATATCTGCTATTCTATAATCGTTGCATTGGCTCCCCGTGTTGAGTTTAACATTCTGCCTTCATGGGCTTGTGCCACAGTGTTTGTTTGACCTGCAGCTCTACACGCCTGCACGCTCCCTCAGGTCTGCAGACCGCTCTGCTCGTGGTCCCAAAGACAAAGAGGAAACAGAGGAGACCGCACTTTTTCTGTTGTGGATCCAAAACGATAGAATGAACTGCCCTGCATCATAGGCAGGTCCGACTCTTTGTCTGTTTTTAAGACACGCCTTTGTTCCAGGGCTTTTAATTGTGTTTGACATTTGACTTTGTAATGTTTTTCTCATTGCCTTTGTATTTGTTTATGTCTACCTTTCCTTACCTTTTAACTGTTTACCCTGGTGTGTGTGTGTGTGTGTGTGTGTGTGTGTGTGTGTGTGTGTGTGTGTGTGTGTGTGTGTGTGTGTGTGTGTGTGTGTGTGTGTGTGTGTGTGTGTGTGTGTACTGCACTTCGGTCAACAGTGCCATTTCAAAGTGCAATATAAATAAAGTTGGATTGGACTGCAAAAATATCACTTAATCAGCATTATCGAGAAAGTCCTTAGAATATTGAGATCGTTATTTTGTCGAGCTCTGGTTGAAATGATCCATGAGAATCTTTCAAATGTTGCTTCAAAGACTTCAGAGAATCACGTCATTAACACGCGGTGAGTTTAGTTCAACACATGACAAAAAGTTTCTGCTCCGTTTGTTCAGTCCCTGTTTGTTATGACTTCCTAGTGACCTGGGGCCTCATTTATCAAACTGTGTGTGAGACTCTGACTTTGAAGGTGCGTAGCAAAGTCACGAAAAATGTTCTACGCAAAGTTTTTTTCTGATTTATAAAACCTTGCGTAAGCACCGGTACGCACACCTGACCGCAATCTTTCCTTCGCTGATCACATGTGCAGCAGAAAGCTGCAGACATCAGACACGCCTCTGCCCGCCTCCATTTGACCATAAAAGGCAATACAAAGTGACTTATGAATGAGATTTCCCTAAACATGAGGCGGTAATGAGTGGGTTTAACTGAAGGCGAGAGACAGAGAGGGAGGGGCTGACACAGAGAGGGAGGGGCTGATGCTGCAGCAGCTCGTGCAGAGACGAACATGGGTTGAGGAGATTTAATGAAGGACTGAATCTGCTTCTCTGATCACGACGTAACTGCATCTTTCTGTTTATTCAGTCAATAAAATATCTTTCAAAACCACTGTTTCAACATAAAGAAGAGCTCAAGTTTCGCTGTAATTTGCCAATAGGAAAGGTTTGGGTGTTGCCTATAAAAAGCACGAACTGTTCATTCATCAAACCAATGCGCACTAGCAGAAGCAGAGCGCTCTCCGGGTGGTGTGAGTGAGGAAGTCATGTGCTCCTAGGAGGTAGAGGTCAATGTTGAAGGAAGAGAGGTACATGTGAGTGAGGATAGAGGTCAAGTGTGCTCGATGAAGGAAGTCAATGTGAGTGGGAGAGGTTCAGTGTGAGTGAGAAGTTCAGTGGTCCGAAGTGAGGGAGAGTCAGTGTGATGTGAGCGAGAGGTCAGTGTGATGAGGAGAGGTGCAGTTGTGGAGTGGGAGAGGTCAGTCGTGAGTGAGGAGACGTCAGTCGGTGAGATTGACGGAGAGTCAGTGTCCAATGAGAGAGGTCAAGTGTGAGTGAGGAGATCAGTGTCCCAAGTAGAGAGGTCAGTGTTTGAGTGAGGTGATGAGGTCAGTGTGAGTGAGAATCAGTTGTGATGAGGAGAGGTCATTGTGGAGTGAGGAAAGGTCATGTGAGTGAGGAGGGTCAGTGTCCAGTGAGGAAGGTCAGTGTCGAGTGAGGAGAGGTCAGTGTGAGTGAGGAAGAGGTCAGTGTCCGAGTGAGGAAGAGGTCAGTGGTCCGAGTGAGGAGAGGTCAGTGTGAAGTGAGGAGAAGGTCAGTGTGAGTGAGGAAGGTTCAGTGTTGAAAAGGAGAGTCAGTGTGGTGAGGAGAGGTCATGTGCATCAGAGCAGGTCGTGTGAGTGAGGAAGAGCAGTGTCGAGTAGGAAGAAGGTCAGTGTTGAGTGAGGAAGGTCAGTCCAGTGAGGAGAGGTCAGTTGGAGTGGAGCGAGGGGTCGAGTGTCCAGTGAGGAGAGGTCAGGCCGATGAAGAGAGGTCAGTGTGAGTGAGGAGAGGTCAGTGTGAGTGAGGAGAGGTCAGTGTCCGAGTGAGGAGAGGTCAGTGGTCGAGTGAGGAGAGGTCAGTGGTCCGAGTGAGAGAGGTCAGTGGAGTGAGCGAGAGGTCAGTGTCCGAGGGAGAGAGGTGCAGAAATGTGAGTGAGAGAGGTCAGTGTCCGAGAGGAGAGGTCAGGTCCGAGTGAGGAGAGGTCAGTGTGAGTGAGGAGAGGTCAGTGTGAGTGAGGAGAGGTTCAGTGTCCGAGTAGAGAGTGGTCAGTGTCCGAGTGAGGAGAGGTATCCGTCCGAGTGAGGAGAGGTCAGTGTCCAAGTGAGGAAAGGTCTCAGTGTCACAAGTGAGGCAGGTTCAGTGTTCGGTGAGGAGAAGGTTCAGTGTCCGAGTGAGGAGAGGTCATTCGAGTGAGAGAGTCAGTGTTCGAGTGATGAGAGGTCAAGTCCGAGAGGAAAGTCAGTGCCGAGGAAGGAGAGGTCCAGTGTCCGAGTGAGGGAGAGGTCAATGAGTGCGGAAAGGTCAGTGTTCGAGTGAGGATAGGTCTAGTGTCCAAGTAGGACAAGGTCAGTGTCCAAGTGAGGAGAGGGTTCAATGTGAAGTGAGGAAGTCAGGTTTCGAGTGAGGAGAGTCAGTGTCCAACGTGGGACAGTCAGTGTCCAAGTGAGAGAGTCAATGTGGCTGAGAGGAGAGGTCCAGTGTGGAGTAATGAGAAGGTCAGTGTCCGAGTGAGGCAGAGGTCAGTGTCCGAGTGAGGAGAGGTCAGTGTCCGAGTGAGGAGAAGTCAGTGTCCGAGTGAGGGAGAGTGTCCGCGAGTGAGGAGAGATCAGTGTGATGATTGGAGATGGTCAGTGTCCGAGTGAGGAAGGTGCAGTGGTCCGAGGTGAGAGAGGTCAGTGTGAGTGGGAGAGGTCAGTGTGGAGTGAGGAGAGGTCAGTGTCCGAGTGAGGAGGGGTTCAGTGTCCGAGTGAGGAGAGGTCAGTGTGAGTTAATGAGAGGTCAGTGTCCAGAGTGAAGAGAGGTCAGTTGTCCGAGGGGAGAGTCAGTGTTCGAGTGAGGGAGGTCGAGTGTTCGAAGTGAGCGAGAGGTAGTGTCCAATTGAGGAGAAGGTCAGTGTCCGAGTGAGGAGAGGTCAGCACCGAGTGAGGAGAGGTCAGCGACGACGTGAGGAGAGGTCAGCCGTCCGAGTGAGGAGAGGTCAAGCGTCCGAGTGAGGAGAGGTCAGTGCCCGACTGAGTGAGAGTCAGTTTCGAGTGAGGAGCGGTCAGTGTTCGAGTGAGGAGAGGTCAGTGTCCGGTGAGGAGAGGTCTGGCAGTGTCCGAGTGAGGCGAGGTCAGTGTCCGGATGTGAGGAGAGAGTCAGTTATGAGGAGTAGGTCAGTGCACGACAGTGAGGAGAGGTCAAGTGGTCCGAGTGGGAGAGGTCATGTGAGTGAGGATGAGGTCAGGTCTCGAGTGAGGAGAAGGTCAGTGTAGTGAGAAGGTCGGCCATGAGGAGAGCATGTCAAGTGAGGAGAGGTCATGCCAATGAGGAAAGGTCAAGTGTCCAAGTGTGAGAAAGGTCAGTGTGAGTGAGGAGAGGTCAATGTGACGTGGGGAGATCAGTGTCCAAAGGTGAGACGATGGTCAGTGTGAGTGAGGAGAGTCAATGTGAGTGAAGGAGAGATCAGTGTCCAATGTGAGGAAGGTCAGTGTGAGTGAGGAGAGTCAGTGTGCAGTGAAGGAGAGGTCAGTGTGAGTAATGAGAGGCAGTGTCCAGAGTGGGAGAGGTCAGTGTGGAGTGAGGAGAGGTCAGTGTCCGAGTGAGGAGAGGTCAGGTCCAAGTGGAGCGAAGGTCATGTGTGATTGCAGGAGACGTCAGGTGAGTGAGGAGAGGTCAGTGTCAAGGACGAGATGTAGTGCTTGAGTGAAGGAAGTTCAGGTGTGCGAGGAGGAAGGTCTAGTGTCCCAGTGAGGAGAGGGTATGTCAAAGTGATGACAGTCAGTTGTGAGTGAGGAGTAGGTCATGTGAGTGAGGAGAGGTCAGTGTCCGAGTGAGGAGAGGTCAGTGTAGTGAGGAGAGGTCAGTGTGCGTGAGGAGAGTCATGTGCGTGAGGAGAGGTCAGTGTCCGAGTGAGAAGGATCAGTGTGAGTGAGAGAGTCAGTGTCCGAGGGAGGAGGTCAGTGTCAAGTAGGGAGGTCATGTGATGAGAGAGTCATCGTGAGTGAGGAGAGTCAGTGTGATGAGAGAGGTCAGTGTCCGAGTGAGGAGAGGTCAGTGTAGTGAGGAGTTAGGTCAGTGTGAGTCGAGGACGAGGTCAGTGTCAAGAGTGAGGAGAGGTCAGTGTCCCGAGTGAGGAGAGGTCAGTGTGATGGAGGAAAGGTCAGTGTCCGAGTGAGGAGAGGTCAGTGTCCGAGTGAGAGAGGTCAGTGGGAGTAGAAGGTAGTGTCCAATGTGAGGAAGGGTTCATGCCAGTGATGAGAGGTCATGTCAATTGAGGAGAGGTCAGTGTGAGTGAGGAGGAGGCAGTGTGAGTGGGAGAGGTCAGTGTCCGAGTGAGAGAGGTCAGTGTGAGTGAGGAGAGGTCAGTGTGCGTGAGAGAGGTCAGTGTGAGTTAGGAGAGTCCAGTGTCGAGTCGAGAGGCAGTGGTGATGAGGGAGAGGTCAGTGTGAAGGAGGAGAGGTCATGTCCAACGTGAAGAGAGGTCAGTGTGAGTGAGAGAGGGTCAGTGTGAGTGAGGAGAGGTCAGTGTGAGTGAGGAGAGGTCAGTGTGAGTGAGGAGAGGTCAGTGTCGAGTGAGGAAGCAGGGTCATTTGTGAGTGAGGAGAGGTAGGTAGTGAGAGAGTCAGTGTGCCGAGTAGAGAGCGTCAGTGTGAGGGGAGAGTAGGTATTGTGAGTGATGGAGAGTCAGTGTCCCAATGGAGGAAGGTCGAGGTTCAGGTCAGGGTTGGTGCGAGTGAGGAGAGGTCAGTGTCCAGGTGGTGCGAGTAGGAAGGTCAGTGTCCAGGTGGTGCGAGTTGACGAGTGAGGAGAGGTCAGTGGTCCGAGTGAGGAGAGGTGTGTCCGAGTGAGGAGAGTCAGTGTGAGTGCGGAGAGCGGTCGGTGATGCAGGAAGGTCAGTGTCCCCGAGTGGGAAGGTCATTTGTCCAGTGCGAGAGGTCAGTGTGAGTGAGTGAAGGTCCTGTGTGATGAAGTCATGGTGAGTAGGAGAGGTCATGTCCGAGTGAGGAGAAGTCAGTGTCCGAGTGAGGGAGAGGTCAGTGGAGTAATGAGAGGTCAGTGTCCGAGTGAGGAGAGGTCAAGTGTGAGTGAAGGCAGAGGTCAGTGTGAGGAGAGAGTCAGTGTCCAGTGTGGAGAGGTCAGTGTGAGTGAGGAAGGTCAGTGTGAGTGAGGAAGGTTCAGTTGAGAGGTCAGTGTGGGAGCGAGAGGTCAGTGGTGAGGTAGGAGAGGTCGCAGTGTGAACTGAGGAAGGCTCAGTCGTGAGGGGAGGTCATGTCCGAGTGAGGAGGCATGTGAGTGAGGAAGGAGTCAGTGAGTGAGAAGTCAGACGTGATGAAGAGGCGTGGTCCGGTGAAGAGAGGTTCAGTGTCGAGGGAAGAGGTCAGTGTGAGGAGGTCATGTTGAGATGAGATGAGGTGTGTCAAGGGGATCAGTGTGAGTGAGAGGTCAGTGTCCGAGTGAGTGACAGAGTCAGTTGTCCAAAGAGGAGAGGTCAAGTGTCCGAGTGAGGAGTGGTCAGCGGTCCGAGTGAGGGGTGGTCAGTGTCCGAGTGAGGGGTGGTCAGTGTCCGAGTGAGGAGTGGTCAGTGTCCGAGTGGGAAGGTCAGGTCCATGAAGGAGAGGTCGTGTTGAGTAGGAGGTCAGTGAGAGTGCGGAGGAGTGTTAGGTCCCAACTGAGCGAAGGTCTGTCCAAGTGAGGAGAGGTCAGTGTGAGTGAAGAGAGGTTCAGTGTCCGAGGAGGAAGAAGGTCAGTGTCGCGAAGTGAGGACAGTCAACGTCCGAGTGAGGAGAGGTCAGCGTCCGAGTGAGGAAGTCAGTGTGAGTGAGGAAGAGTCAGTGGGAGTGAAAGGTCAGGTCCGAGTGAGGAGAGGTCAGTGTAGTGAGAGAGGATATGTCCGATTTGTGAGGAAAGGTCAGTGTGAGTGAGGAGAGGGTCAGTGTGAGTGAAGGAGAGGTCAGTGTGCGTGAGGAGAGGTCAGGTGTCCGAGTGAGGAGAGGTCAGTGTGAGTGAGGAGGTGTCATGTGGGAGGAGGAGGATTGTGTCCATTGTCAATATGTGAGCGAAGGTCAGTGTTGATTGAAGAGTTCAGTGTCCCTGAGTGTAGTAGAGCGTCGTGTGATGATGTGTATAGGTCAGTGTGAGTGAGGAGAGTCAGTGTCCAGGAGAAGGTCACGTGTCGCAGTGAGAGATCAGTTGAGTGAGGAGAGGCTCATGGAGTGAGGAGAGGTCAGTGTCCGAGTGAGGAGAAGGTCATGTCCGGTGAGGAGAGGTCAGTGGTGAGTGAGGAGAGGTCAGTGGTGAGTGAGGAGAGGTCAGTGTCCGAGTGAAGGAGAAGGTCAATGTGGATGAGAGAGGTTCATGTCCGAGTGAGGAGAGGTCGTGTGAGTGAGGAAGTCAGTTGTGAGTGGAAAGGTCAGTGGATGAGGAGAGTCAGATGTGAGTGAGGAGAGCAGTGTCCGAGTGGAGGAGGAGGTCAGTGTAGTTAGAGAGTCGTGTGAGTGCAGGAGAGTCAGTGTGAGTGAGGAGAGGTCAGTGTGTGAGTGAGGAGAGGTCAGCGTGAGTGCAGGAGAGGTCAGTGTCTGAGTGAGGAGAGGTAGTGTGGGTGAGGAGGAGTCAGTGTGAGTGAGGAAATAGGTCAGTGTGAGTGAGAAGGTCAGTGTGAGTGAGGAGAGTCAGTGAGAAGTGAGAGAGTCAGTGTCCGATGAGAGAGGCAGTGTGAGTGAGGAAGGTGCGAGTTGAGGAGAGGTCAGTGTCAGGTCGGTTGCGAGTTAGGGAGAGGTTCAGTGTCCAGGTGGTGTGAGTGAGCGAGAGGCCAGTGTCCAGGTGGTTGCGAGTGAGAGAGTCAGTGTAGTGAGAGAGGTCAGTGTGAGTAGGCGAGGTCAGTGTCCCAAGTGAGAAAGGTCAGTGTGATGTGAGGACAGGTCAGTGTTCGAGTGAGGAGAGGTCAGTGTGAGAGGAAGGTAAGTGTTGAGTGAGGAAGATAGTGTCACAATGTGGGAGAGGTCATGTCAAGTGAGAAAGGTCCATGTTCCAGTGAGAGAGTCGGTGTCCGAGTGAGAGAGGTCAGTGTGCCGGTGATGGAGAGTCAGTGTCCGAGTGAGGAGAGGTCAGATGTCCTCGAGGGAGAAGGTCATGGTGAGTGAGAGAGGTCAGTGTTCGATGAAGAGAGGGTCAGTGCCCAAGTGAGAGAGGTCGTGTCGAGTGAAGGCAGAGGTCAGGTGTCCCAGTGAGGAAGTCG